>CABFOQ010041807.1:0-28232 GCA_900660455.1 Gephyroberyx darwinii
TAGCCTGTTCTGATAAATCATCCTGAAGCATAACTAGAGCATCTCTACAGTGTTTTCAATTGTAGATCCACACACATGCACGCACGCACACACACACACACACACACACACACACACACACACACACACACACACACACACACACACACAAATGCATGCATGAAGATGGCTGTGTGTGAGTGGTAAGATGCTTTCCGTGCCAACAGCAGGTATAGCATTAATGTCGGGGCAGATGGCTCAATCCGCTACAGCTGAAACAGCACACAGCACCCGGACACCCCAACCCAAATACCTGTGAGGGCTGTGTGACCTCGCGGGGCCACGACTGTCCCCCAACACATGTCCTCTGTGAATTTAGTGTGCATTCTCACTTGTAAAAATAGCTCTGGTCAACACATGCTTTCAAAGTTAGGGCACGATAATCCGTTGACCCCACATTCGCCGGACAGTATGTGCAAACAAGCCCCATTTCCAATATAGAAACATTACATTTTCACGGTTTAGAAATAGAGTCGATATTGGGACAAATATAAAACGCTTCAGAGAGTACAAACTGTAAACAACTCATGTTGAGGTCACACTGGGTTATAGATGAAACAGTCAATGTATTGTGTCTGTGCTGTACATTAAGATACAGATATGTGGGCGTGCCAGTGCACATTCTACAGTAATGGCACACAGATGACATATAAATTAGGTGTGAAAAAACATACTGATATATACTGAGTGCTCCGTTCAAACAGTGAGCATTATGTTTTGCGTAGGTTAGAGTGAATGAGGGCTCTTTGCTGGTTGGTTGTTGGTGCCTCCGGCTGAATGTCAGTTACCTTTCACAGTGGAAGGTGATCTCAGTAAAGGCCTGTGAGCTTCTGAAGGAAGATATTATATACACGGCCGCCCACTCTAAATCTGGATCAAAAGGACATGAAAGGCTGACTTAAAATGTGGATGGACATAAATATTTCAATCCACCCCCAATGCCAACTCCAGTAGTTACACCCTGTCAACTAGGAGCAACTTCACAGCATGGGGTTTTTAACACCGTCTCCCAAAGGGGGAATTAATATCTCAGTTGTTCCGAAGCATCAATGTCATACAGAAAGAAATCATGTGAATGTGATGTTGATTTTGAATCATATATTATCCAACACTGTAATGTAATGGAGTTAGTCTACATTATCTAACTCTTAGGGTTGTGAAGCACTCTCACAAAAAAAGAACTACACCCCAATAACGGGGGCAGTTATATAACTGAAATTGTCTTGAGTAAGGAGTAATTTCTGCAAATATCAGAAAACTTTGGTGTCCCAATAGAAAAAGATTGGAAGACTTGCAAAAAGTTGCATCATTCATTATATCACAACTTTGGCAGGAAAGGGTGTGTTGGCATACAGCTGAGATTTAATTTGAGACACCAAAATACAACAGTGGGTAGGCTGGCGAGTATGATTTCTATATTATCACCTCCTGCCCTCTAGTGGACATTAAAGTGAACATGAGCCATCGAACTGCATACAGTCAGTGTTCTGCAAAAACCTGGTATCTAAAAAAAGCGTTACTTTTTTTGGTTTTGGGTTGCACGGTGTCTTAGTGTTTAGCCCAGAGGCCTCACAGCAAGAAGGTTGTGGGTTTGTGGGTCCTTTCTGTGTGGAGTTTGCCTGTCTCCTCCTGCATGTCAGGTGGATCGGAGACTCTAAATTGCCCATAGGTATGAATGTGAGTGTCTGGTGACCTGTCCAGGGTGTCCTTGCTTTTTGCCTAGTGCCTGCTGGGATAGGCTCCAGCCCCTCGGTGATCCTGAAAAGGAATAGACGGGTATAGAAAATTAATGAATGCATGGTTGCACCCATTCATTCTTACAATGCATTTGTATTGATTTGGCTAGACATGGAGGACAATGTGACATTTTAAACACAATATCAGAGATACAAGATTTCTGCAGGACATGGAGAATATTAATTCAAGGGTCAGCAGGGTGGCATGGTGAGTAGGGACACTGTCCTTCAATGGCCCGAGCAACACACTAAATCCCAGCTATGAAAACATGAAGGGGCAGTTGGATCTATGCTTTCCTTTTAGATTCAGTTTGTCAGATTGTTGTCTCTTGTGGTTATTTAGTCTCAGGTGAACTTTTAGTTCCAATAAGGATAGAGGAAGAGAATTTCTCCTTGCAAATAATTACTGAATAAATGTCTATTAGACGCTATAGCATTTTGTTGCTGAGCAGCCCTTTTATTCTTTTGTGTTTTCTGGGAAAATCTTCTCCCTAAGCCTTCATATTATCTTTTGATCCTGATGGGCCTGCATCAGGATCAAAAGATGATATGAAGATGGGATGAAGATGAATCTTGTTGTGTGTTTTCTAAATCACTGCTACCTCCATTGAACCTCGATGTGACAATGGCCATCAACAATCTATTTTGGTCAAAGTAACTGAAGAACATGCAGATAAAGGGGACATTAGGCTCTGTAATTACCTAGAAGATTAATTATCCACAGATAAGTGCTTCTTATACATACATTCATATACAATTTGTAAGAAGCAATATACATCTAATGTACACAATGCCTTGGTAACGAGACAATTACAAAGTGTTTAATGGTGCCATTGCCTGCCATTATCCACTAATAGCCCCATTTGGGGAAGACCTCTTCAGATACATCTCAACATAATGTTTTCCATCCATTGTCCCATGGTTCCCTCTCCTCAAGGTATCATTTACTCCACCATTTGTTTAAAAAGTCGATTATTGGATCTCCATTATGCCATCTAGAAATAAGTCTCACTATCCCTTGTTCCTGACTGCAAGTAACAATGTGTTGTATTTCTATGATACAAACCAAAGTCCTGCAAGGTACATCCAAGTATTGATGTTTTTTCTCACATGAAAAATGGAGGTAAACCCCTGGATATTGGAATGCACTGAACAAATATTCTCTAGTGGGTAGTGAGAGAGTGGGTTTTTGGGCCTCCTGTTCCTTTAGGAGTGAATGGGACATCCTGGTGGTGCATACCATGTTTCCATAATGTGCTGGGCTTCAATATGAACTGGGACCCTTGTTGCATGTCATCCCCCCTCTCTCTTCCCCATCATGTTTCCTGTCTGTCTCTAGTGTGAACTACCCAAAAGGCAAAAATGCCCCCAAAAAACAGTTAGGAATGAATATGAACTTAACAAAACAAAAAAAATCAATGTAATATATCAGATACTTATATCAGACATTGATCAGATAAAACTGTGGTCGGTCAGACGGATTATTCCAAACATCCATAGCTTATTGAGAAGAAGCCTTGCAATGTCACACGTCTTACCTTACATACACTAGAGGGAGCTATGGCACCATAACACCTTCATGTCACACTCCATACCTCTAACTCTGATACTTGAGAAACTACTTCCAGCAGTCTTAATTCTTGTGACAAATGATTGACTGAACCCTGTGATTGATGTCAGTGATTGCAGTAGTAAAATATTTTTTGACCTCTCCATGACCGGACCTCTGGCAACATTCAGGAGCTTTAACTTTGAATCTGCGTGTCAGAGAGGCCCGATGATTTTCTCCTAATCATCAAAAACAATTTACAGTTTGGAGAAACCGGAATGGTCACACACAAAGAATAATATGCATTTCTCTATTTCTATGAGGAAGACATACAAGTACAGGGCTTCTCTCTGGTCTTGTTTATACAAGTTAGAAATGCATTTTTCACATCTAGAGACATTCAGCCGAAGAGACATATGCTTTTTTGTTGTACAAACAAACAGAATCTCTCTCTGAAACCAGCTTTGAGTTGTGGTGGAAGGTGCACTGCTGAGAGTTAGTTGTGATGAGCTGTGATGCCACTATCCCCAAGATTTAAAAGCCAACTAGGCCCATATACTTTAATATACTTTAAGTACTCTAAGTGCTCAGAATAAGAGGTGGGTGTATACTGGAGATCTGTTTAAACTCAGTGTATACCCTTCACCATACCACCACCACTGCTCTGGAGGCATCAGACCAAAGCTAGCGTTAAAGTGAGATGCTCTCTGTTTATACAACAAATGAACCTCTATTAGGCCTCTATTAGGCCACTATTAGGCCTCTATTAGGCCTCTATTTGTGGCCTCTATTGTGCTCGGTAATAAGGAATTTAAAGAAATGTTGTAATTTCATAGTTATTAGTCTAATTGTTGCAGGTGTACCTAGAGAGAAATAACTACAGGGTTTGGAAAGTTGCTCAACCTAATGGCTAAGTGTTTTTTAATAACTCAACCAGATGTTCTAGATTTACAAATGGTCACAATTTCATTTTGAGTTCCCACGTTAGTCCATGTCAGTGGGCTAAACACTGAAACAAATGACCAGTGGATGTTCAATTTGTTGTTGCCAGCGCATGGCATTTGAGGTCAAGGAAGACATGGGCTTCTCCCAACTCACCGGGAGACAAAAAAGAAGCGGGGGTAAGAATGTGTTCGGGTGCTAAAGATAAATGGTTTGTGAGTTCCAGTGAGTAGAGGATGTTTTTGAAGTCTCACTGCTCATTGGTTGGTGGATGTACTGCAATGCAAGTCACCCGAGGGACGGAGACAACTCGGACGGAGAGAGTTAGATCCCCATTGTTTACTTCGCCATTGCGCTCCACCAATAGCCCTGGAAAGGCTGGTGTGAGACTAAGGATAATCCACATTTTCAAATGGCTGCCAATGTTAATACCTAGTCTCCCGTGCAATGGTGTCCTGTAGGCTGTAGACAAAGATAACAAAAGAGAGTTGAGACATGAAGCTCAGTTTTTTTCCCTTCCCTTCAACATTAAACATCACTGCTGCACATCAGGGTGTCGCGCTGAGATACTGTCAATGTGGAGTTCAGACCAGTATCATCATCATCACTGAGCAAATCAAGATCAGTATTCCACCCGTGTTGCAAAAGCAAAGCCTCTTTTCCTTTCAAGTAAACAGAGTAAGAGTGAGGGGTGTCAGGAGGAGAGAGGGAACGCACTCATTGAGTACATTAGAGTCCACTGCTCTTTCACTGGAACCTGCCATTGAGTGGTCGATCTAGGAGGTGTAATGACAGGTTGCCACAACAGGCCAGAAGGAGCCCCGCTGGGTAAAACACTCAGTTCCACCCACATTAGAGACAGACTGGCAACCTGTAATTCCTCCCCATGGTTCCCACCCGCCCAGAGTCTGCTTAAACAGCTTTCTGCAGAGGAGTGAATGAGGAGAGTAGTGAATGATAGCGTTGATTTCCACTGACATGTCATTGCGCACAGTCAAGCATTTGTTGTTAATCAGCTCTCGCAGGCTCTTACTCTACTCTGTCTGCATTAGTGTGTAGCTAAGTACAAAAGTGCGAAGAGAAAGATCTTTTTTGTGCACGGACATGAGATGTGCCTCCATTTGGCGCTTTGGTTTTTAAGAGCTGCCCAATACACAATGTTCCCCAACGTCCATTTCAAAAGAGTTTGTTTCACAGGAAATGTAATGCAAACACTGATCAGAATGTGACGCATTTGAGCTTTTATCATTCTACTAAATATCATGCCGCAACACATGGATGTGTGAGATATGATTGAATTTGCTGCTTGGCACAACAGGAGAATAAGAAATTATAAATGGAGGTATATGTTGAATTCTGTGCAATATTGTGAGCAAAGAGTAAAGGAGAGGATCATCACATTAACTCGGCACCGTTGGGAAATTTCAGAAAACCTGCACAGCTGCAGAACAGAATAGGAAGCAATACATTAAACGTCACTGTATCTCCATAATGTGGAGACCACGGCTGAGGAGTTTGGCAGAGAGGCAGCGATAGTGTTTAGAGCACTCTGGAGTCACCACAGGGGAGGGGACTGGGAATATTAGTCAAGCAGCAGGGGGAGTGGATTTAAGTCACAGAAACATATGGGGAGATACAGATGTTAACACGATGGGGTGCATCACAGGCAATAGCCTAGGGAATATCACTCTCATCAGATTTAAGGGGTCATTCTCATTTTCGGCAATGGGAGAAGTCAAACTGAGGCTATGTCTGAGTTGATTGCTTGACAATTCCACAAAGTCTCTTTCACAAAGTCTAAGGGTGGCTGTCGCATGCAAACTGAAAATTAAATCCCACGTTAGAGTTCGCCATGGCACGAAGTATAGATTATGACATTTGGAGAAGAATCCCTCTCCAGCAGGCCTTTGAGGCCACGTTATTTCATGAAGACGATTAGTGGCGGGAAGGAGTAAAGGCGGAGGGCAGAATCTCTGGTCTGGGGAGAGCCTCTGATTCTGAGGTTTTAATTCCTCACTCATAAAGGGAGAGATGTCATATGTCTCTAAATCAGCAACTCAGGCCTAAAAACTTGTCAGCTCTCATCCTTCAGCCAGAGCAATCATTATGAATTTAAACATTATGCTGGCCCACTTCTGTCTATATTTCCAGAAAAGATATTACATTTCATGGACAAGATTTTTGATTTTCAGTCTCTCGGGTTGATGCGAGGTAGCAGGACTGATAAAATTCCCTTATTGCCTCCGAAAACCTAAAAATAGAAAGCTCTAAATAAAGTCCACCCAATTCTTCACCAGAGCCGTGACCTCACTTTCAGATAAAACGTGAGGTAAGAATGAGGTTGAGAAGGAACAATACATTGTTATTGCTAAGGCTAAACAGTAGCCAGAACCCGTAGAAATATAGGGTCACTGCCAAGAAAAACTAATGTGAGTTTTTGGGCCGGTACAATGCAATCGTTCCCAAACACAAGGATGCAGGACTCTTTAGGAATAAACAGAGGCCAGACATCCAGGCATCTGTTACCGTTAATTTACTTACTCCTTTCAATACACACAACTCATGTCCTCCATTTGTCCCGTGTTGTAACTACACCAAATTACAACAAACACATTTTCATTATAGGGATGGAAAAAACATATCATCATCCAAATCACTGCGTTGTTAAAACAGGAAAGTGTTTTAGCTAAACTCTGTGTTGGATGATAGCAGAAGATCGTTCAGCTGAAATGTGCCAGTGAATACCTTCACATGGACAGGAAGTGTTTCCGATTGCCCCCTGATATTCCTACATCGGATAAATAGCAGGTGTGTCTTGCATGTGGCAGCGTGTTTAGTCTGTGTGGAATCCAAACATTTGTGTATCTGCCTGAAAGCACAATGACACAGGAAACAAATCACTGTATCAGAGCCGATCAAACCAGCCCAGTGGACCCCGCCCTCAGGATCCAGTTGTATGAGGAGGAAAACCCACCTTGGTATAGATGGTTTGTAGTTCCAGGGCCGTTCAACATCAGTACAACACCACGTCAGGAATGAGATATTGAAGTGACACAGCACATGATAATAATAATAATAATTTCACTTTATTTAAAGGTGCATTCAGTAATCTATTACCTTTATCAACCTTTATTGGTGACTAGTAAAAATTGCAACCTCAATAGAACTTGTCTTCTCCTGCACAAGTCTCTGGTACAGTTGCCACCCCTCTCACTAATCGCGTCCCTTTGATCTACGGTGGCCTGTAATTGACACAAACAATGAAATCACCAATGATGTCTAGTGAAGATGTAATATATCACCATCCAATCACCAATACTGTTACATTAACACTGCTTTGTCATTTGTTTTTTTTGACTTGAGAATGAGGCTTTTTAGCCTCAGTAGGTGAAATGTCTTGAATCACCTGGTCATAGCATCATCCTCCATTGTTGGGCAGCTGGAAATGCCAGTAAGTTGGTGGTTTGGGTGGGGTTGTGGGGGATTTCAGAGTTTGTTTTGCGGTTCGCTTGTTTTTCCCATTGTGAACACAAAGCACTCCTGGTTCGTTTTTCATCACATTTCTGTCCTTCCTTCTCGTCATACAGCGCCTATGAACTTCTGCTATCTGCTTGCTTGAAAAAACAAACACAAAGAAAGCATGGCTTGTGGGCAAGGAGGTTTTATAGAAGATCATGTAGGAGAGGAGTTGTTTGCACGAGGATCACATCAAAGAAATTCTTTCACAAAAAAAAGGTTTTCTGATATTTTCAGAAAAAATGAAAGAACTATTTTCTATTTAAAATAGAAATATAAAATATACAATTTTTGTTTAGTTTGTTTATCCTTTTTCAGTTCCCCCATTTCTGTGGGCTAATTGAAAAAGGAAATACCACAAAGAGAGTTTCCATTCACACCACAAGAGTGTGAATGGAAAACGTACTGAGATCCCATCAGAGCACAAGTGCACCATAAAAGGAACTGAGTCCACTTTCAAGTGAACATCCAGTGTGGATGCAAAGAGAACTGAGTTCTTTTTCAGTTGGTTCACTTTTTGGTCCACCTAAAAAGAACTGAATTTGGTTCATTTTAAGAGAACTATATGTGAGTTTTGAAATCTCAGCATATGCCAATCAACCACTGAGTCATCGGTACTGATCAATAACCCTATCAACCCTATCTATATAATGGTAATTTTGTGTCATGGGGCAGTAAAATCCTTTAAACCACGGAGTTATAATGTGTAATAAGATGCTACGTCTCTTCATGAAGCAAATCAGAATCTGCCCCATGATGACTGTACCTTCTGGTGATTGATATTGAGCAACATGAATAATGTGGTAATAATCACACAGTTTGATTGCCTATGACTATCAGTGTTCTTTACAGAGATACTGAGTCAAGTATGTCATGATGAATGGTCACCACTGCAGGTATAACACAACATTTCTTTAACTGCTAATGCATTACTGCCTTATAGGAAGTCTGGTCAAGGGCGTTGTATATGACTTCAGTTTTCTGAAGTTGCATGATGTCATGCGCCGTAATTAGGTTGGGAAGAACATTTCCACTTTGCACAGGGTTTTCCCACATTTTGCCCTCACTGTTTTGTGGTAATGGGGCAATAAGCAGAGGGACACAGGATACTAAGGAGACGCACTCCATCTGATTTGTTGAGATAGAGATCTGTGGGCTTCAGAGCCAGTCTAGTGACTCATGTCCTTATTGTTTTTAAATCCTCCTGATCCAAAGATTTCAGGGCAAAAAGACACATCCCAACACCGATATACAATAAACAGTGCCCTTTATTAATCATCATTGATGATCAGTTGAGGTTTTATAAAAGCCAGATGCCTCTGAGGGCAAGACTCCGCAACTACATAAATACCGTCAAGTCCTTTTAAAGTCAACGTCACATTAATCACTGAAATCGAGCCGATGCCTGAGGTTTTCCACTTTGGATCAGAAACTTGCTCTCAAAGGCAGTTCTGTTTTTAAGATTTGTTTTGTGTGGGATTTTTGTTGTATTAGGCAGTATACAGTGAGGAGGGGCGGGGATACAAAGGGAGAAAGATGCATCAAAACTCAGAGCTAGATTCAAACTAAATGTTACATTTGCACCTCGGCCTGCTGAGCCACCAGGACGCCTTCAGATGGATGGATTACTCCCAGTGGGATGAAGACCAGAGCATCCTCCCCAGCAAGGAGGGAGCAATAAATTACATGTCATAGGATTAGAGTATCTGAAAAAAGTAACAGCAGTAATTATATACTTACAGTAAATCAGATCACAGATACTTCTAAAAATCAGGTGATTTCTTATTGAATTACACAGGGACATGCATCAAGTTCTTTGCATTGGAAGATTGCAACAGTACATGTTATGTTATGTTTGATAATGGCTGCAGATGATGATTGTAAGACTATTCAAATTAAAATTTAGAATAAAGAGTTGAACTTCATATTTCATGGATTTTGGAGGCAAAGTAATCCAAAAAACAAACAGATAGTAATCAGATCATATGACTGTATGTGTGATAGATTACATCTTTAAAGTAACCTTCCTAACGCTGGTCTGCAGATATGCCTCCCAGATTGCCAGTAGCCATCCATATGGGCCAATTTAAGAGCTGCAGGGTGTGGGAGAAAAGCATTTAGTGCTGCTCCAATTATATAATTTCCTGTTCAGTTTCCTTTCGAAGAAATAAAGCGAATCAAGGAGAGACTGAAATGTTCCTATTTTGCCCAGGCATAAACCAAGAGAGCGGCTTGTCATTGTATTGCATTTAAAATGCATTACATACCAACACAATATGTTGCATTCATGATGGTTTCTGTCTCAAACTGGCATGACTTCAGTGCAACTCCTGAAATAAATTGATTAAGTTTATACTGCTTGACAAATTACTGAAGAATGAATGAAAATATGTTATCTTAATGTAGACAAAATCATTTGGAATTCATTTAACGGCGCCAAAGTATTTTCATCCAAATTGAGAAATGTTTCTGTTCTTGTCAAAAAAAGGAATATAAATCATTCTTATCACCCAGCCTTTCATTTAAAAACCAACCTAATTTCATACGCATTTGCCATTTCAGATATGAAAATATTCACTTTTTGATGAATTATTGGCACTCATGCTTTTAATTAATCACATTTTGAAAGAATCAGCACTTCGACCTTCTGTGCAAAGAAAGTATTTCACTCTGACATAGAAAGTTTCAGATATAATAGCATATAACACTTGAACTTTAGAAAAATACATATAAAAGAATTAGCTCAATTGATTTAATATGTGACAGGGCAATGTTAATGATGCAAGTGCCCTGTTCATTCATTTTCAGTGTCTATATTTACATACATCGTAGGCATGTATGCCCATGTGTTTATATCTGAATAAATATTTCATCAAAGCCATCTATTCCCTGGACGACTCCAGGTTAGAAGCTCAGAAAAGCAAGCCCCACTTCAAACTAAATCTGTGATCAACATGGGGAAAGGAGGCCTTTTGCAAGCCATTTTTGCATAGTTGTTAATCAAACCCATAATTATGAATCACATTTTTTTCTACAGCAAGCTTTTATGACACCATGAATTCTTTACAACCGCCCGTTGGATGAGTAACAACTAAGACTCGCATGTTGCGTGGAGTTACATCTGTCCCCAGTCTTAATCAGATGACGTCTTCCTCTGTCACTCGACATCCTTTCCTGCCTCCAAACTCCAAACAGTTTCAAACCTTGAACAGGATCAAGGCTTCACCGTCAAACGTCTACCTTTTGCTGCAAAATTGAGCAAGGACACCCGTATTCGTAGGCATGGCAACACCCTAACAGTGTTTGTTTTGTTAACAGTGTTAACAATATTGAATGATGATTGGTAATAGCTTGATTAGCTTTTGGCTTCGTCGTTGAGTTCCTTTCCTTTAATCAAAAAAATGCAATGGCACGTTCTTGTGAGGTTCCCAGTGGTGTCAAGGTTCTGTTCATTAGCCTTTAAACATCGTAGGTGTTTTCCCTGTCCCATCGTGTTTCAACCACATCAGAAGATGTGAAGTCATCTGGCTCCTATTGAGAAGCCCGCTACCCTGATATGGAAGACAAAAATAAACACAGAGCAAATCAAGCTTGGCTCATCACTAGATTAATAATATGAAACACCTTGAACATAATGATTCCACATTTGTTTTGGTTCAGTGCCACATTCATGTATACAGATCTTTTGTCCTCACTAGTTCCGGGAATGTATGAGGTTTGAATAAACATCTTACGCGCCGATTCAACCATCCAGGTATATGGGAGCAGTCCATGTCAGGCTCTTGGCGAGTAGCTGAGATACATCTCTAATCCAGCTCACATTTGTAAATAATTAGGGGAAACTTCAATTGAAAGACATTTCCCTCCTCACATGCTATTTTCCTGCTCTCCATATTCCATGGGGAATTATGAATTCCTCACCTCTGAAATTAATTATCTGTAAGGAGGAGTGTGATAATATCCATTTCATGGGAGCAAATGTAAGAAGATTCTGTTTCTCTTCTTCTAATCATGAAGGACCTAAAGAGTCCCTCTGGGATTTGCCATGAATTCATACAGCATCTTTGCCAGCAGCGCTCTTCTTTGATTTCCCACAGCAAAGCCAGAGGATCTCTTATTTTAGCCAGCAAGCGAGGCTACATTTATTGTGTAATTATCTGAATAAAACACATTTTTTAAAGTAATAATAATACTAATAATGGATTTTTAAGCTTAGGATATGGTTCATAAGTGAACCATCAGAAGCATCAGACCCAAGACTTACCTATTCAGGAGCAGCTTCTACCTCCAAACTATCAGACTGTAGCTAGTTAGCTAGTTTGTTTAGGTTAACTGAGCTTCTCAAGCTGCAACTCAGAGTGTTTTGGAGTAGAGACATAAAGACAAGACAGCTTACTAAGATACAATAACCTGCATTTGGAAACAAATCTCTCTGAATTCAATTTTCACTTTTACTTCTAATGTTACTGAATGGATCTACAGCCATACCTCGACAATCTTTTTCAAGTAGGCCTATGTCTCTTCTAGCCTGGTTTTATATATATAGACATTATTATTTAGACAGTATAACTGAGTGAAGTCTGTTGGTATTTGGTATTGATAATGAGTTACATGGACCGTATACTATGGGTGTATTGCATCGAGGAGAACCTTGAGTAAACCTTTCTCTGCAGACGTGTACGCCCTTGTTTGTTACGTGGCGATGATTTTGAAACTTGAACATATGATGACAAATCAGAGCACGATGTGACAGCAAATCAATCAGTATCACGGCAAATAGAGGTTTGCGCCCCACAGCTGGAGATAGCATCATGACGTGACTGCTGGTATGACATGATGTGACTTTTCAGATGAATCCACCCCACACCTATAACTCACCCAGCCTTGAGTCATGGAGACGTTTAATCCAAAACCACACCTATGGCTTACTTTCCACTCTCTCCATCATGACCACACGTCACAATGAACCCTCTGGGATGTTACGTCACCTAGGAGTTATAGCAAAGAGAAATGTTGAAAACCTGGAAATACATTTCATGCTATGTTACTGTGCGTTCTTTGATAGCCCTTCAAAAATGTTTCTAAAGACGACGATTAGTTTGCCCGATAATGACAGCAAAGTTCAAACGTGAGCGAGGTGGAAGTTCAAACAGGCAGTGAGCAGCAGAAAAGATCCTCCTTGTCTCTGTCAGGGCATTTGGCTCTTAATGAGGCGAGGCAGGGAACAACCATTCGCTCATCTCCCCAGGCGACTGAGCCAGGGAAGTGTGGGCTCACACTGGGAGCAGCCCATTGGGTGAGGTGTTGCGGTTTTTCCCCACCATGCCTGCTCTGCAACGTTGTTCATAACGCTGTCTTTTGCCTGAACATTCCCAGGATTCATATGGTCATCGTCTGCTCAGAGAAGGTACGGTGAGGCTCTAGCAAGAAAAGGCAGATGTTTGACCTGCTGGACCTTACATCCGTCTCTTATAGTTCTCAACACATGGCCAATTCAATATGATGGTTGTATGGTTACGATCAGAGTAAGCATGTACAGTGGCAGTGGGCGAAAGCTTGACATGAAGCTGAACGTGAAATTCCATGAAGGTTCCTGAGATTTTCTTGGTTATTTTATTATCTAAGGTGCCTTGATATATTTTCTGCATTCTAATGAAACCTACACATATATGTATATGGCCATATGGACATATATATATATATGCTATATGTTTGACTGTTAAAGTCCCCCTCCATTATCGGCCCTTTCAAATTTCTAAACCTCTCAGAAAGCATTTCAAAATGTAAGTGATGTTTCATTACTTCCACCAATCACAGCCCCAGTCAAAACTAGGCTCAGGTGTGCCAGGGCAAGGCCAATCAACTGGGTCTTTTTTTGATTGGTAGAAATCAGCTGTCAGTCCTACTTTAACCTATAAACCAATGATTTACTCGCAAAGGCTTATTTGAAAGTATTCATATTTTCTGTGAGGTTAGTGCGGGGGGCCTTAATATCAGTTGGCCTTAATATCAGTTGGCTAATTTGGCTAATTTCATCACCTAACCCTACTTAACCTGTTCCTAACTGCCTTAACTGGCTTGCTATCCCTTTAATTTTCTGACCTTGCAAATCATCTACCTCAGTTTAAGGAATTTAATGGGGGGAAGTGTAATTTTTCAAGCATATGAGACATTAATTGCATCATGACAGACAACTATGATGCAGATTCTGCAACCAGATTTTAAGGGAGTAGGCCGTGCCTCTGCAGTGAATGCACGTTCAGGCACACACAAGCGTACACAGACACAACACACACAGACACACCATCTATTTAATCTGGCATGGAAATAGCTGGAATAACTGGCCATGCAGTGTGACCTCATCGAGGTTGACAGGACTGCCAAAATGGTCTCACACTACATTCTCATACAGGCAATATCAGCAGCCTTAGACCGAATAAGCCAGCACTAAGGAATGGTTGCACCCATGACTTCTCCAGTTAAATTGGCAGGTTATTTATGAGTGGAAAAAGTAAAGCAGCTGTGTTGAGAGAAAGTTTAGTTATATCTTTCTGTTCTGTAATTCTGTGTGCTGTAACAGGAACGGACAGGCGGTGAGAGCAGTGTACAATAATCAAACACAAACATCAAACCCCACTGATGCCAGTCCAGGGGTCTTTATTGTGACAATACAGAACAGAAACTTATTCTGTAAAGTTTTGGCAAAGAAATAAATCAAAAGTATCTGGCTCCCTTTGGTCCAGGCTACTATCCAGCTTATCAACCATTCCAGTTCAACTTCAGGGGTTTGGACTCATTCAAGTAATTCCAGTATGTCCAGTATCCATGAAGTCTTTCCCCCGCCACAGCCCAATATACACTGACAGCAGCAAACTCTGGCAATCTCCAGCTAATAAACTCAACTAGCTCCAGGTATGTGGCCTCAGGTTTGAGTTCTCTGTAGCTTCTGCAGTCAACAGTGGATGGAGGCAGCCCTCTATTACAAAGCGCCTTGCATCACCCTTGTCACAGGACAGCAGATTATTAAGTAAAGGATAATGTACGGCGAGCTGCTTTGCATTGGCTCTGCTTCATGTTGGGATCTTGAATCACCCTGTCGGGCTTATTTTTCAATAATGACTGGTTCACTTTTCATTATCTTGCTTATTACACGGCTACTTAGCAAAGACATTAATCATTTGATATGAAATATTGACTACTATGGGACAAACTTTGGGAGTGTCTGCAGTAACAAAGAAATAACGTTTTATTGGTACAAGGAGTTGCCAGTTAATTTGACTTAACCGGACTTCTTCACTGTGGAGTGATCTGATTAGATGTGAAACAGAAATAACCTATGCGAGCACAGGTTTCAGCATTCAACAAAGTTGAAGCCTAACTAATGAACTACAATGCTGATATCAATGATTGGTTGCATAAATACAATAAAAATGATGATCTTGCCCAAAGCTTTTATGTCTTTTTCAGATGCTCCCACTTCCTCTTCCATTTCCTCTTCCACTTCCTCTTCCTCTTCCGCTTCCACATGACTTTTTTTCTTAACTTAGGCCATGCAAATGTAATTAATTGACCTGTGAACTCTCCTCATCCTCATGTGTCTCTGTGTTGCGGCCCCGGAGTAGTGAGTCCGCTAATGCTTTTTTTGTATCACAACAACATAAGTGGACCCGATCTTTCCAGCTCGTCTCTCTCGGCCGGCTCACCTTATTAATATTTTCTTAATATTTTCTTTTAGCAGTGTCTGCAGTTCCAGTATGCACCAAAGTGCTGGTGTTTTCAGTTGTTATTAATGTCTGTAAGATATTTTTTTGTTTTTAAAAAGATTTGTGAAGGCCAGTTCAGTGCACTGAAGTGCATGTTTAGAATAAAGACTATAAAGATAAAGATATATTTGCCATCACATACTAGCTCGCTTGCCTCACTTTTCTGAAAAAAAAAACAACAACAAATCTGTTAAACATTTGATTAAATTTGTATGGTCTTAATGATTTATTTAGTTAAGTTATTGTATTTACCATAGGAAAGAGGGGGGACTCCAACTTCCCAATATGGAATGGTACTATTGGGCCGCCAACTAAGATCTGCAATGTTTGATTTTCCTTCTTCTACCTCCCCAGCTTGGGTAAACATTGAGCAAGAATCTTCATCAGAGCTGCCGCTTCAGCTATACGTACTCCTCTGATGTTTAAAACCCAAAGAACATAAAGAATCCATTCCTCATTTCCATTTGATACTTTGCACACAAACATATAGGAGACACATCTGTGCCATGCAGTGTCACGCTTCTCTCCTGTGTGGGGTAATGATAAACTGACGGGAAGATGCTGGATTTAAGCTACGGGCAAATAAAGGTCTATGGAAGGTATCAGTAATCTTGCTTCCTTTTAGTCAATTTTATCACAAGTATGACATCCCAAAAGACACTTTTACACTTGCAGACACTTGGATAGCAGGATATACACTAGTCTGACTGGGAAATGACATGTTTTAAGGCACAGACCGTCAATTAATCCAAGAATGAAACTGTTGCAGCATAAATGGCTGATGAGAAGAACCAATGGAGGAATGTAAGTGAATGTATATCTCAGCTGGTTGGAAAAGACATACCTATCCTAGCCAAACTATGTGTATTTGGTATTTACCCAGATAACTTTGAGGCAAGTCAAAAACAGGTGCTGCTCATTGACTTTGGCCCTCTACATGCTGGAGAGTGATTGAACTGTTTCGGAAGAGTGTGGACACTCCCAATATGTGGATAAAGGAAATGACTTCTTCTGTTTAGAGAGTAGGAGAGAACATGAGCTCTGATATGTGTTGCTAGAGATTATGCTGCACTGTGTTTTTACTTATTTATTCTCTATATTATTTTATGTATTGTATTTGGGGAGAAGCTGAAATGTAATTGCTTTACTTGTTTATTGATGTCCTTATTTTTGATGTGTCCTTTATTTGTGTTTCCTGGGATAAATTTACACTACATTTTCTTTCTTTTTCCATTTTCCATTTTGACGATGACCCTCCCACAACACTCTCTCACCCATCTTTCCTGTTGCTGTCAAATAAAGAAAAAAAAATCAATCTTTATGATAATCCAAGTAGGGATTAGACTCAGAGGTTTCTTGCGCTGCATCAATAATATCCATCACGCTAAAAGTAAGTGTAGGCTTCAATAGATGTTTTGAGAACAACTTTGACATTATTTATCAGTGGTTTGTTTGCAGTTGCACTTACTGTTTCATGTGAAAGGCAGAAATCATGGACCTTGTGCCGTTATCTCAGTGGATCTGGAGAAGTGAGAAATGGGCCTAGTCAAACCATTACCTTGAGTTGAATTTTGACCCTTTATTTTTTATTTCACAATCACGTTTCATAATGTTAGAAAAACTTTTTGTAGCAGCTATTGACCTATTATTGCTTGCAGCTAACTGTATCCATATGTGTAAATAAGGAATGCTAATAGAGGGCAGAAATCTTTTTTTTGAAAGATGAGTGTAGAAACCCCCCAATTATGTGAGACGTATCTAGCAGATATATAGCAGACAAAAATCCATAATGTCAATATCTCCTAGGAATTTACAAAGTTCAGAGGATAACTATGTTTGTTGGTGGTCTATTTGTGTGTTGTCTTATCACAACAGTCCCAGTCTGAAGTGTCACAGTATTGTAGTAGTTGGCCACTTCAAGTTTTCCCAGAAATGTCTGAGAATATGGAACACTTTGCAACAGGCAGTGACATGAGCGTGAAGTACTCTGTGATTAAAAAAGACCCTGACCCAGAAAATGATGCAGTGCATTCCATAGAGGCACTAACTCTGGAACACATAGTTTCACACGTTCACACACACACATACACACAAACACACACACACACTAAAAAACAATCTGCTCTTTAAGCATCGGGAAGATGAGACATTGCTCTGGATTCTTACCCTCGCCTCTGAGGAACTTGAGTCTTCATTACAGACAAGAAAGCTTCTTTTTTACTTCCTTTGTTGTGTCCGGTATAAAAGGCTCCTCTAAGATTTGTGAACATACTGATCGAGGTTTGTGCTCGATAATCCTTGGTGTGAATGGCCCAGACCAGACTTAACAAGCTTGTTTTTTCAATTTGGATATTTTTCTCTGTCCTGGCTCCAACAAAATCGTCCCTCTGAAGTTAGCGTGGTGGTCACAAATAATGGTGCATCATGGGACCGTTATCAACTCTGCCAACAAATTGGCCACAGGGAGTTTGCGGAGTGAATTCCTTTGTAGCCTCTCGTCTCTCCCCTCTTCATGTCGTCGTGATCGGTGAATCCGGTGTCCGCCGGGCCACATCACAGCAGTTTTAAGTCGACGGCTGCAGCCATTATTTTACCCTGCTGCACGCAGAACTCAAATGAATCTTATTTTGCGTTTGAGTGTTAGTGATGGACTTGAGTAGGGCTCCACTTTAGCCATTCATGTATTTTCAATGTCAAACAAAAGCTGTCTTTTTGTGCAGTGCTAGGGGGTTTGGGCAGGATTTAACATGATTCCAGCTCGTCTTTGATGTAATTGAAGCCTACAGGGAGATAATTTTCCCCACTAAGCATCGCAGTCGCCTCTATCAGAGAGCCTCAGATGTCAGACGCCTCTTTGAGCTCCACTGGAGCTCTCATACCGAACAAATTGATATTACAAACCTTCATGTATGGGCAAGGCCTTGCAGTGCCTGCATAGCCTCACAGTTGAAAGGTAATAGGTGAAATAAATTCTCACTGGTGAAAACACAAGAAATGTCAGTTTCCAGAGCCGTGTCTCATGGCCACATGTGGATGCAGTGAGGTCCAAGTTGTTGTAAGGCATGAAAATAGGGCAGCCTGACAAAGATTCAGATTGCATTACACATTGTTTTGGAACTTTACCTTTCCATGTTAGTGTACCTGGCATGGTAATATAAAACAGAGCTCGTCTTGGAAAACGTCAACAAACAAGGGAAGCGACTGCATACTGTTTGTCCAAAAATGAAGAGGATGACACAAAAGAATATTTTTTTTCTCAGCCATCATTCTTGCTTCTTTTTTCCTTTTCTGACACATTACCAGTCTTTTGACAACGATGCGGCGCTGTATCATCTAAAAGGAGTTGGGGACATTGTTCTGACAATGACAATGTTAAATTAAAATTTCAAACCTTTTATGGAGCACCGTCACAGCATAGACTCACAGGGAGCTGCCAGCATTGTGATCTCTGCAGATTGTTGCATCTGAAGCTTGTCAAGGCGATGTTTTCTTCTTTGAAAAATTCACTCATGCAAAGGCTCAGACCTCACACACCTTTTGGGACTTCACTCTCTCAAGTTTAACTAGCAAACTGTTGACTGTACATAGCTCGGTAGGTTCTGAGCCAATGTTTTTTTGGCTGAGGGGCCTTTTTTGCACTCCTTTCTGTAAACAAAGCATGCATGCTGGGTTAAACAATGTGGAATTCAAGCCGCAAGCCAGCTTGTACAGCAATGTCACCAAGAGAAAATGGCAGTGTGATATTACATTTCTTACCACTCAGACCTGAATCGAAAACTTTTTTCCTACTCATGTTACATTTGTAGGCCGATCGTCGTTACCTTTGTTTGCTTAAAATGCATAGGGCATCAAGAGGAGCAGAAAGATGTGGAGTATCAGTCGTGTCAAGTTCCTCTTTCCCCTTTGATCTGCTCTACGGATAAAACAGTGAAAAATAAGCCTTACAGATGGAGAGCGATTTTTGTGAGGAAACACGTTCAGTTATAACATCTGGAATCTGACAGCTTACTGGGTTTGTTCGCTCTGATGAAATGGTGTGTATACCATTGTGCACGGTCTTGCCTGCTTTAATAAACATTTCTGCAGTTTTATTTGACAAAAGCGTTCCTGGCGTTTTCCTGAACATGTCATGCTTGCCGAGCTGTCTCCCCCAGCACAACTCTACAAGCATGCTCAGAACTACAATGAAAGCACGCCAAGTGCATTCACTGAATGAAACAGATCAAGGAAGTCCCACGAGAATGGTCAAGTTAAATATTAATAAACAGAGCCGTAGAAACTCGTTCGCATACATAAAATGGAATTTTATTTGCAATTAGCGACTCTCCGAGCTGACTCTGTCTCGGTTCATTGCAGGGATAGTCGTGCAATTAGAGCCAGTCTTTCAAGTTATCATACATTTCATATAATTAACGCCACAATTTATATAAGATATACAGCCCTGATAGTGTTGTAAACCACTGCGGTGAAGAAGATGGAGACTGTTTTACAGAATTCAAGGGAAACAAGACATTACTTATTGATACCGGCGTTGTTTGGATCAGGTCATAAACTGCAAGTTGATCCCTGACATCGCTCCCCTGTGTTTCCCACAAGAGAGAACGACATTATAAATATCAGCCTTGAGTAGCCTTTCTGATCTCAATGTGTATTTACTGTTCACATTTAGGTCTCACTGACACAGTCATCGCAACCCTTTAACCCCTTACAGTCACTTCTGAAAGTGTTTTGTGAGGCATCGCAAGCAACATTGTAAGCATATTATGAGAGAAATGCACTACTCCTGCATCATAACCACGTCAGAAAATTACACGCATTATAGTGCAGTATGAATCTGGTATGACTGTTAGGGGATTTTTGGAGTTAGGATGTGCTCATAATGCACATATCAGCAACACTTCAAGGGTTTTTGTCCATCATTTTGCTCCACAAATGAATCATCATATGCTGGCTGTCAGCAACTGTCTTTAAGTTTGATTTCTGTGTTGATCTCTCGCTCATCGAGCACAAAGGACAAGGCAATTTTGCTGGGATTTTCTATACGTTTGTCTTTGAACTGCAGGCTGTTATTCCCTTCATTATTGGGCAAAACACACGCAGGAGGGACTGAAATAGATTTTTGTCTCGGCCTGCAATTCAACGTACCTCTGAAAACATACGGTGATTAGATAATGCCATAATGACAATATAATTACCTGTATCTGGCCCCACAATGTGGAAGGGACCACATTCAATGCCCTGGATAATGAGAAGAGATGCAAATCGCCCGATCGGTCCTCTCCACTGATGTGCCACTTCCTGCCTCTTTGAAAAGAAAGAGAAATGAGCGTTAATCTAATGATGAGGAGGTGGCAAATTGTGTCCAGCGAGGACAATCGTGTTTCAGATGCAGGCGATGGCAAGGTCAGGAGGTCAGCGATAAAGTCTCTATTAGCCAGACAACTGAGTGTCTGTGCTGTAATTAGAGTTCCCAATAGGTTATCACCATCACCATGTCTGAAACAAAAGCTTGACCTTGGGACGAAAATATCTACATCAGCAAAAGACGGGAGTGTGACTCTTCTGAGTTCGAGGCTAGTTTAGACCTCTGGATTGGTGTGCTATCACACCCGACACTGAGGGGCTTGTGAGTAATTGTCCTGCCCTCCTTCAATGGAACTCATTGAAAAGGTGAAGGCTGAGTTTGGTGTTTTGTTCTTTATCTGAACAAACCCTTGTATTAACTTGAGAGTTAAAAATGATCTGTGCGATGCCTTGATGACTTTAGTCACTCTCATTCCCTTTCACATTCATTCACTGCCATTCTTTTACTCTGTATATATGTACCATGCATTCATTCACAAGCTGCTCTTCCCAGTCTTATTACTTGTGTATATGTAGACATGCCATCCATCCACTGTACATCCTGGTTCTATGGCATCTAGTATTGTAGTATTTAGTATTTAGGCCTTTGCATTTTGTACATTCTGTTTCTTGTGACACTGTTATGCTGCAACCCCAGAATTTCCCCCCGGCGATCAATAAAGTATTTATCTATCCATGTACAATACTTGATTAATTGTGCTTTTTACTTTTATCAAATGTTTTTTTAGCTCTTTTCCAGAACATTTCATTCTCAATTATCATTTCAATATTGTACAGAAAGCCATAAGGTTGCTTTGTCAGTGCAACTTAAAATTCACCATTCATTGTACTGTAGATATAATAAGGCATACCCAGATGGACATTTAAAGACAGTAAATGCAAGCTGTGTTTTCATCCACTCAGTGTGTATTCATCGTTTTGATGTCATTGGCTCTTTGACACAGCGCCAGTTCAACCCACTAGAGTGGACACTGGGTCAGTATTTGAGCCAATTTGGGGATAATGAACTAGCATGATGTCCGAGTCCAAGCCAACAGCTTTCTCGTGTATTAAATGGACACCAGGTCAGTTTTGTCACAGCCTTTTTTCCCCTGACTCGCTAAATACCAACTGAACAGAGGCAGGCAAAATGGTTTAAATGGTGGCCAAAACAAAGCTCTCATTGAGGCAGGACTCTATCAAAGCAGGTTTACATGAGGATGCAGTGTTTCCAAAGACCACAGAGAGAAAGCAAACTAAGGGTTCCCCTCAGTGTTTGGACGCGTGAGCAGGAAATGCTGATGAAAGTGAATAATTGAAAGTCGAACTTGTTTGGAGGCCCCTGGGTCCAGTGTTTTAAGCTTGGCTGTGGAGCTGAGAGGCCAGTGGGAAGGAGAAGGTTCCAGTGTTGGAGACCAGTCACTTAGCAACAGCACCTAACTCTGGCTTATGAATGTGGGGGGAAGTCTGCTATTGGTAGAGCCAGGCTGGACATCACTACAACAGAGCTGCTCTTTTCATCCTTAAAATGCAACGGGTTTCAGTGAAGACCGTGCTCTTTAAATACTCAAACATGTTATGCATTATGTGATGCAGGGCAGTTCAAGATGATAATATGCTCAAGGTGGTGTATTCATTGCTGTTCATCAGTAGACCTGTATATCATCTGCCACTGTCTATTATTTGCCTCTCAAAAATGAGAGAATATAAAGTCATTTTTTAGGCATTATGTAAAAAATGGAAAATGTTGCCCATTGATCAGGCATAATATGGCATGTCAGAGTATTGGCAAGATAATCATAACGTCTTTGTTGAGAATTTACAAAAACAAAGAAGGCACAACCTTCACACTATCCCAATTCCCACCATTTTGACAACTATTTAAGATGTCATCACTATAACTTCATTGCTCATACAGTGGATTTGGCCCCCTGACTAGTCTGCACAGTAGGCTGAGGAACTGCCGAACAATAACTTACCCAGAGTTCCTGTTCCCATATCAAACCTCTTCAAGAGAACGGGAAACTGTCAGTGCAAGTTTGACACCAAATATTATGCAAATAGACGTCCTGAATGACTGGACTTCATAATCGCTGCCCGTGGCTGACGAGCACTAACAGAAATACCCACAAATCAAGAGCCAATCTTGTATTTTTAGAACTGAAAAAGAGCATGTGTTTAAGATAATATTCCACATTATGCCGGGGGGCTTGCTTATGTCCAGAAATTAGGTTGTTTAATAATTTATGGGAAAAAAGCACCCAAACCATGAAATGAATATAAAGAATTGTGCACATATGATGACATAAGCCAGAGGAGATGTGACATTAGGTATTTAAGGAGTCTGAATGCTGAAAAAGCCCCTTTATTCTCCTACGCAGCCTGAAGACACTTCTCAACTGCAGTGGTTCCCATCGTTAGAGTGATCTCTTTGCTATGCTATAAGCAAAAGGTCAATTTTTTCTCCCAAAGACGGTTCTGTTGCTTGCCCCCAGTGCTTTGCTGACTAAAAACAGTGCATCATGTGACTGTCCATCTCTTGAAGGGAGGTCCCCCCTTTGCCCCACACATAAAGAATGAGAAACAACAAAATGTTGTTGTATCTGCTGGGTTTTGAGGGTCATTCTAAAAGTGTCCCTCACATTTACAGCCTGTAAAAATATACAATGTCACATTAATATTTGTGATACTCCACTTTTGAATTAGTGCATGCTCATCCAGAGCCAGTGGCGTGCAAAGGATTTGGTAGTCAGGAAGCTTCTCCATCAGAGATGTGTTTTTCAGAAATTGACACTAGCTGATAACTGGTGGGAAAGGTTCTGCATTTGGACTCCAGTAGACACTCTAATCCATCCTGACATCAAAATAGTTGTCATCAGCCAATCTCAGTTATCAAGATTCTTATCAACAGTGTAATTTTCCACTGCTCAAAGGCTGCGGTGGACCTGTTCATTAAGAGAACGCTACACGTGGGACATGTGTTTGCCATTAGTTCATTTTTCCTGTACCCCACGTGTGTGCTCACGCAATGGTTAACAGTCTTCCTCTGCCACTATTCGATGTAGATCTCCAACCTTTAGACTTCCTGTCTGTCTCAAGTAGACCCACCCTCGCGACGACGTCTTCATTTCCTGCCCATCTGAAATGCATTGGAGGTAATGGAGCCCCCACAAGAGATCAAAAGGCGATATTTCGCCCTGGCAAAAAAAAAAGAGATGGCTCTTTGATAGTGCTTGATTGGGTGCACTTTGATTAATCGTTGATGAAAATTGATGGTGTGTCTGTGTCTAAAAAGCTGCTTTTTAGCTTAGTGCTTTGTTGTGGTGTCAATTTAGCCACATGAATGAGTCCTGATATTAACTTTTCAATTTACAAAAGCTCAAAAAGGAACTCCCACCTGAGGGAGTGGAAAAATAGAGAAATGATGTGTTGTGAAAGTTCAAATTACAATTTTGTTGTTTCTCATTAAGGAAACTCATCTCATTCTAAGCGTAAGCAGATAGCTGTACAGCTTTCACTGTATGGAGTTTCCCCCATCTTGTTTTGGCCCTCCACACAAATATCTCAGAGATCCACTGCCAATTTCTAGTGGTTTGGCATGAGCGTTGCATTTGGGACCATATCTAAATAACTGCAGACACTTCGAACATTTGAAGGGCACAGTCTCTGATTTGCTGCACCCAGAGCTGCGGGTGTTCTGTTTGCGCATAGCGTTGATAAGGCTATTATAGTATTTTCAGAGGCTATTTCTAACTGGTGAATTTGCCCAGCTTGGGATACATAGAGGGGGCTCTGTCAACTGAGGAGTGCTTGGGCCCCTGGCACGCTAGTAATGGCTGCCAGGCGTTATTGGATAATCAGGCAGGGAGCAGTCACATTTGTAGAAATGGCGTCTGAGATCAGACTAGCTTTGTGATGTCCTGGCACCATCCAGCAGCGCAGGGGTTTGAGCAACCTAATCTCTGTCTGTGTGTATTTCTTTGGATGATAATGCTATACTCCACCAGGATTGTTTAACTCCATTATGTCTGGGCAACACTGTAATTCCTTTACCATAAGTTTGGTGAACTAATTGAAGGACAGTTCATCTTCTTGATTAAAGTGACACACAGTGTGATGTATACATGCATAAAGTGTATGTGTGTGTGTATGTGTGTGTGTGTGTGTCACTTGAGATTTTGAGAGCACGGGGCTGATGAATGCTGGACCACAGCGTGCTGCGTTGACTGTAAAACTACCACAAACCTTGATTACTGGCTCTCCAAGGACAGGGACTGGGCATGGAAATGAAGTCCAACCACAAGATTAACCTCACAGTAGATAATGGTCCACAGTGGGTATCAAGTGCTGGGGTAAACATTTAGAAGAGTCAAGATAGATCACCAAACTTCTTCTGCTAGTCTGCTAGTTAGACTGAAGCCTTGTCTTTGGTTAGCATGGGGGGATTTGAGATAAGCTTAAAGGATGCCCTAACCCATTGAGGCACTTGGTACCGTGTACAGTAACAATACCACATTTTGATGAATTCAACTTATGGCATGATTGTTGAGTTTTGAGTGTTGTGTGTATCGCTCCCAACCTCTGTTAAAACTGAAAGTTTAGTTGACGTCTGAAAATTACAGCAATCTCTTGTACTTCTCTAGTGCATATTTTTGATATTTATAGCTGCTAACCCTTACCCTATTATAAAACTGGACAATACGTAACGCAAAAGATCCTGGGCGAGAGCTAAAGCGTAGACATAGTGTTGACATCAACTCCAGTGCTCAGTGGGAAGACCCAGAAGACGCAAATTACAAGGGGAACACAGCCACACATTGTGCAAGGTACAGATCAGATTGTCACTTCGTGCTAATGTCTGTGTCCATGGTTTGATCCACAGAAATGTGGTATGTCTGCTTCAAACAGAAGTTACACCCTATTACAGTCTCCACTGATGAAAGAGACAGTTGTTCTAGCCTGTCGGATTCCCCCTCCCTCAGGCCATATTGACAGAGAGTCAATTCCCAGCAGAGAGGAACAATAGCATACGGTGCTTTGCCTCTCAGATCTCTCGGCACCTCTACGGGGACTAAACATCCAGATGTGGAGGAGCCCAGGTTCTGTTCCCTTCTCCCCAGACGGCACCCTTTGGTCTTTGCCATTTAGATTCCATCTTTGCCTACATATGTTTCTCATCCAAACGCCACATTGGCAAATGTGAGGATTTGTTCTTGTCTCTGGTTTTGAAGAATGCCTCAATAGCTGCCCCTTCTGTTGTCTTTATTGTAATAATAGTTGGAGAGGAAAACTACGTCAGGTTTTTATTGCACGCAATGATTAATGGTCTTGATTTTAATTGCACTCTGATGATCTTTTTGCCATCTGTTATTTTTTTGTTCCTTTTCAGATTGTGAATTTATGAACCCGAGGATTATTAGTACCATTCTATTCTTTTAGTTTTGTGAGATTTTTTTTTGGAAGTTGTGAAATCCTAAATATTCATTGATACATGATACATTCACTAACCCAGTACCTTGCAATTGAGAGGCACAAACTGTTTTGAGTCATCAAAAGGCTTACCACTTTTTCATAACCTGTTTTTTGGAGTATGGACTATGGATCGGTCTCCATCTGTTCGTTTGTTCGTCCGTCTGTCACACCATACCTCCGACACCGCTGATTTATCAGATTTTAAAGAAACTTGGGAGAATAATACATCTCACCGCTGCGTTCCAGCATTTTCAAAATTACACTGATTAGCCCAAGGGGAGTGCTACATCATTCATTTGTTTGTTCGTCCATGTGTCACACACAATATCTCAGACACCACCGATCCGATTTTTGATGAAACTTCAACATTACATTGATTGGCTCAAGGGGGAGGGCACTGTAATTACAGGTCAAAACAAGGTGACATACTTGGTGCTGATTGGCCCAGGGACTTCATCATTCGTGTGGGCAACATGTTCACCTTAAGAAGCTCATTTGTCCAAATTTTCATTCAACAATTTGGTGCATCATATCAACATTGCTTACTTTGACACAGAAGTGACCTAATATGGCAGTAATCAATACGTCAACAGCTGGGAGGCACAGGAAATAAAGAGGGAACAAGTCGAGCATACATTAATCTGTAACAAGTCTCAGAAATGTTCAACAAACTGGTGACTTTCACAGCTCTGTTTTTCTGAGTTGCACCGTGAAATTCACAATCCTCCTAGACAAATGGGCTTGAGATTCAATGAGCAAAAATGTGCATGTGATGGTGATGCATGTTTCTCGGTGTCCCCCGGGGCTCTGTGAATGGAGTTATTCAGCAGGCTTACATGTGTCGGCAGGGATTTAAGACCCAAGGGTGGGACCACCAGTTGTACACTGATTGAAGGTAAAGCCGGGACCCTACCAGTCACATGACCACGCCTTGACCCAGAGTAGAGACAACCTTCTAACAGAAGCCATTCAAGATGGGAAAGGCCATAGTTTTGTACTAGTTTCATGAAAACAGCTGCAAGAGCAATCTCTTCAATGCTACAGCCCGATATTATCAGGGGCAGTGCTGTTGTGGATGATTGTACCACCTGGTTATGTGCTATTCTAACATCTAACATTTTCGCCAGCTTTAAGAGGTTACAGATTTCCTCCTCACTAGACTAAGGTGTAAAAGATCTACTCTGCAGCTCCTCTTACACAATCACATCTGAGGTCCTAGTTGGACTATAGGCTCCCCAGATGCTGTGGTAGGAAGTGGTAGAACTCCAATAAATAAATTTCCACTTTTAAAACTTTGGCACAGGAAGGGACTCAGATCAAAGGAGGTTGTTGAGCCAGGTAGCAATTAAGCAAGGATACACTGTGGCTTCAAATGTTTACTGTGAAGTAATGCTCTACTTGTGTCAGTTTCATATAATTAACTCCTTGGAAATGGCTATTTTAAAAGCAGATTGTCTGTTTTCCAAACATACTAGTTCCACCTGGCAAACACTTTCAGACCAACGTGGTTGCACATCTGTAGATAGTGAACAGATGAGTTTCACTGAGGCACACACCAGGTCTTGATTTGACAGTTAATGTTTTCAATAGCCACCCTCAGTGTGGAAACGTGTATTATACAAAACAGTTGGAATGGAGGCTACCAAGAAAGACTGAGAGGACCCAGGAGGGATATGACTGAAGCAGTATACAAACTCTGGTATCCACTTTGGCAGCCTTGCACCTAACCCATAAACCAAAAGCAAAGTCCTGGGTTTTATCTGAAAGTTAAACGGCTGAGACACATGGCTACACTGCAACAGATGGCAACCTCCACTTCCCTCCACTGTCTTTCCTTTCAAAAATAAGAGTGGCAGCAAAGGTTCACTTGAT
>CABFOQ010041811.1:0-32041 GCA_900660455.1 Gephyroberyx darwinii
CCGGTGACCACCAGACGGCGAGGCTCCCGGCTCATTTCTGTCTTTGCGGATTTCCTCGGCCTCTCGTGGACTGTAGAGAAACGACAGCTTTGCGTCCCCGTCAACCCTTTTCCACTAAAGGGTGATCATATGATATATAGAGTTTGATAAAAAAGATGTACCTCTGTTCTTGTTATACATAGCATACCCATTTTCTATCCATGCCCCTCACTGCATGTATCACCACCAGAGTTTCTACCATCAAAAGGACCCGAGGCGTGGTTGGGTTTGCTGCTGTCGTCACTCAAAGGCAGCAGCCGTGAGCATGAGTATATGAACCCCGTTACGTTTGCTCCATATGATTAAGTCTTGGTTTTATTGTATATCTGTAAATGACAAATGTTGAGTTTATTAGTTGTGTGTGTGTGTGTGTATTTAAGCGATGATTTAAAGGATGATTTATCGGAGCCGGCTTGTGTTTCAGCTGCTCTCACACACGGTGTTTACCTCACAGGGCGAGGCTTCTTCAAAAGGAAAGGGAATAAGAAACATTTAGAAATTTACAAGCGCTAACGTACAAACAAAATGACTGGCTAGTAGTGCTTTGCCGCGGGCCGTTAGTTTTAAAGCGATACGCAACATTGCAGACGATGCTTTTTTCTTTTACCCTCCACAAAATCTGCCTTTGTTGTAATTTTCTTTGGCAAACTGAATTCAAGTTTCTTTTTGATGATGATGATTTGGTTGATCACACCAAAATATTATAGATTTTATTAGCCTACTGTTGCTGTTTGAATTTATTTGAAAATATTTTTTTTTCGTAGGTATTTGGTCTTTATTCACAACAGAAGTAGCGCTAGTCGTACTAGTAATCTACCTAGTACTCTTTATGAAATATCGATTTATCACTCTGTCTTAAGATGAATTCTTGTAAACATCCATCTGCTGAGGAGAGATACAACACGCTGTCATGCCGGTCGATTGAATTCACAGAGAATGACGTTATTTCAGAGGTGAAGCCCGGTCCGGTTGGTACCAGTGTTATAGGAGGGTTAGGTTGTAACTCCTCTTTGAGTGGGTTCATGTGTCAGGACCAAACTTGTGCTTTCTACTGGATGTGGAAACGGATCAGAGTGAATGAATGAATGAATGCAGGGTGTCGCTGGGCCCGGTCCAGGTTTCAAATCCACGGCTTCACATCCAGAGACGAACTGACTAATCACGTTATTTTGCTGCACTTCTCCTTTATTTCTTCACGCCGACATCTTAAAAGGCCTGACCTTTCAACGTTTGTTTTCGGAGACACAGAGCTACAAACGAGACATTCACCCTCGACGATAACAACCCCGTCACCGTTGCACTACCTTTCACCTCGTACTGTAAACCAGCTAGAGGAGGAACGCTGTAATGAATGAGAGATGCTGGGAAACGTTTCAGCGACGTGTAGGAATTATTAGGTGTTATGTTTGTTTCAGTATTTTAAAATAGTTTTATTGTACAAATGGAAAAAGAGGAAATGAAACTACGTTGTGGGACAGAATGAGAAATGTTCACGTTGGGGTGTGGTGTGTGTGTTTGCTTTTGTTTATGGAGTTCACTTTCCTTTTTCTACATTGCTGCTGGATATCTTAGATGTGGATATTCCTGTTGGTTGAGTCTCACCACAGTAACTACATAGTTCATACTCTTAATGTGTAACAGCTTCGATTGAGGCTGTTCATATAAATTGTCCCACCAGTAGTCCTATGAGTCAAACACTACCGGACAGACTAGCACAACGGACGTAACACGAGAAAAGACTTTCTACAGAGCATCAACATTGCACATTTTTAAGGGAAATTTCCTTTCTGTTTCCTTATGTGTTAAATAAATGTGTGTGTGTGTGTGTGTGCGCTCCTCAGCCATACTGTAAGATGTTTTGTGAATCTCAGCGTGACACTACAGACCCGGCGTCGGCCCGGCTGATTTCATTGCGAGCTCCGATAGCGATTTGAAACCAAATCTCGGCCGTACCGAGCGCTTTGCCAGGAAGTCGTCCCGAACCTGTTCCTCACGAACAACGGGCGTCTTTGTGTGACTGGAGGATGTAAAAAGGGATGCTGATAAGGGAGGCTGTGCTGTGTGACTGCTACGTTCCTGAGTTGCCCCATCTCTCTTTTCTCTTTGTGTTGTCTGACTTATGCATGGACTCTAATAAAACACTAGCAGTGTGTGATTCACCTCCCTGGCTTCGTCTTTCTTCATGTTGTTAAGTTTATAGACCTTCTACCAGTCGGAGGTTTGGATGAAATCTGAGGTTATTGGACTATTCACGTCTGACACTGAATATACAGAACTGTCTTAAGCACCCTAGATTTCTTTATATATAAATTTAGATGTTTATTTTTTTGTTTTCTGCATTAGTGATATTCCTGCTCTTTTATATAATTTTAAAAAATATATATATTTAGAAACTTTTCATTATTTTTGAAAGCATCTTCGCTTTACACTATGATTCTGTTGGATGCCCGGTCAGCTCGGTCAATAGTGCATGAGAGTCTCAGTCTCAGGGTTGTTGGGTGTCAACTATCAACTATCACCTTTTGTAAGTCACTTTGTATAAAAGCGTAATGTGACTGTCATGTAAACAACGCTTAATGTTGATCTGACAATATAGATCACGCTGATAAATCCCGCTGGATTAACCCGGTGTGGGAAGTCAGCCTTCCTGCCCTCAGCATGTACCTGAATAAGGATTATTATGAGTACATAGTGTACAAGAAACAAGAAAGCTACGGCTATGAGAAATACAACCTGCAGCGTGTCGTCATGCCACACAAAACCTTTTCATGGATTCATCTGTTGCTCTGGACCGGACCGCTCCAACTCAAGTCCAGTACTTGGCATACCGTCCTGCCACCAGATTCCTCTTCAGACGGCAAAAGCAGCTGAAGTTGACCTGTAGTAAACCCCTGCCATTTACCTTGGCCTCTCTCTTTCTCTCTCTCTCCCTCTCTCTCTCTCTCTCTCTCTCTCTCACACACACACACACACACACACACACACTTGATGTTTGGTATCCTGTACTGCACCAAAATAGGAGAAACACCGTATCAGCTATGTCACAGCTGTTTGACTCCTGTTGAGAGCTTCAAATCCTTTCCGTGGGTAACTCAGGGATTTCAGACATTTCAAAGGATTACCAATATTAGTGTTCCCTGGCTCAATTTTCATACTCTTTCATCGATACAATTAATTACTGCTTGTCAGCCTGTTTGACTTGCAGAGGCAGTGTGTATGAGGCAGATCATTCTGGCTCAATAACTTGCTCTGATAAACTTCTCCCACCCTCAGCACTCTGCCTAATTAAGCCTCGGGGATTTGACACCAGGATGGAACAATAACCCTGCATCTCTTCTGTGGACCAATCCATGTGCACCAGATCATCTCTAACTCCTGTCTGGACTATGGCCACAGGTCTGCGACTGCTCCTGTTCCCTGTGCTCCCTGTGGCTTAGATGGGACTGTCACTTCAAATTTGTTGTCCAGCATGGTGATCTGTTGTACACACAACTGATGACCAGATAGAAATAAATAGAGTAAAGCATTTGTAATCTCTCCTCCCTTGACCTCATACCTCCAAATGGTTTGATTTTCATGTATTAGGAAAAACAGCTTGATTGATGACCATTGGGTTTCATATTGGTTTCATGTATGCCAGGAGTAATTAAACCTACTTAACAAAGAACCAATTTTGGGGAGTAGTTTCAATTAAACTAGCAGTTTAATTACATTTTACAGTAGCTTGATGGTAATTCACCAAATTAAAATTTGGATAATGGTTTTAGTAGTTTATTAGTTTTTCTCATTTTGAGGCAGTTAGAGGCAATTACTTTTTTTCCATGCTTTTGTTTAGTTTTGATAAATTAGTTTTATTTACTCCTTTAATTGTCACAATTGCAGTCAGATGTTAAAAAGACTATGTAGTAGTCTGTAGTCTCTGGCAGGTGAGTGTCTGAGTGAAAATGTAGTGTAGTGTAGTGAGTGATGGGCATTACATGAAAAAGAAAGTTCAGATTCCTTACACTTCTTCCTTTGAAAACCCAGGTTTGCATTTATGTCCAGACTCTAGTTTCTGGAGTGTGGGCATTATAAAACACAGTGGACATTATTCCTTTATTTCAAATAGATTATCATTTTTATTAACATCTCAGTCAGTAGCATTTTGTGGAGTAATTTATGAAGTTTTATATTGTATTACATGACATTGCAGATGTAGTTTCTATTTTTTACATGTTGTATAAACATAATTTTTTCTGAGCACTGTGTTACATTTGTCATATTATTTATTTTTTACATTTGGGAATGAGCAGCGCCCACATTATGGTGGTGTTGCAAGTCCCTTCCTCTTGAAAATGAATAATGTAGCACATTACTGATTGTTGAATGAATGATTCTGTATATGCAGCTCTAAATAAAATAATATTGATTCAGTCTGCTTCAAGTAAATCTGAATACTGTCTCTTCTTGTGTGTGTGCATTTTGCATTTATTGTGCATGAACTGTATTTTTTATAAGAATCTTGTTTTTGTGTTTTCTAAATCTGGATAATGTGATTTGACAAAATGTCCCCTTCGGAACCTGAGTTGATATGTCTGTAGACTTTCTGTGTACAGGAGCATGTGCACATGTGATTATAAAACAGCTGTACAATCATCTGCCTTTGAAAAGAGACTGTGTGAGGTCAGACAATGCAGTGGAAGGAAAGGAGGAGGAGGAGGAGGAGGAGGGGGGAGGAAGGTGTTTCACATTATCACACACATGAAGCCTTTCAGTTTGTGTTTTGTAACATCAGAAAAATGTCCTCAGTACACAAAGAGTACATGGGTTAAATATCACTAGAGGAAATACCCACACTAATATTCTTTCTGCATAACAACAAACATAATACATTTCTGTCTTTAGCAATACAAATGTTCAATAGTGTTCAATAGAGTAAACAAGTCTTTTTGGTTGGTTTACTCCTGTTGCGTAGCAAGCCATGTGTACTGTGTGCTAAAAATATTTTGTTAATTTAAAATGTATCTAAAGGAGTTACTTAACAAAGTAATACAGTTTTATCACATCCATTATCAGTCAGCATCAAGGGATACAAATTGACTTGCTTAGATGAGAGTCAGCTCCTGGCACTGTGCTTGTAAACATGCAGGACAAAGGTGTTATTGTATTCAAGCTGGAAAGCTGTGACTGAATCTCTCTGTTTGATCTGCAGGCTGTAATCTACAAAAACCCTAAAGAAGAGAAAGAAGAAGAAGATGGCATTGGTGCTGTAAATGGCCTCCGTCAGAATAAAAACACTGGTGCTTTGAGGTCTGGTGCTGCTGCGCCTTGTTTGCTCACTGTCCTTCTCTTCAGTGCTACAGACATCAAGAGCAACAGAAATTGAGAACCACAGGCAGGACTGTGACCTTGACTTGCCCAGGGACATGTCATCGGGGAAATCCCCTGGGTTGGGGGTGCGCCCCGTACCCCGACCCCTCCAGCTGTCCCACCTCAGCCTGCTGTGTGTATGTTTGTCTCTCTTTGCCCAGGCTCCCCAGGGCTTACCTATGGTGGGTTATAACACTGACTCCAAGAGGGAGATTACAGTGGAAGGAGATCTGATGATTGGTGGTCTGTTCCCTGTGCACCAGAAGGGTGAGGGGGCAGAGGACTGCGGGAAGATCAACTCTCAGAGAGGCATCCAGAGACTGGAGGCCATGCTGCTGGCTCTAGATGAAATCAACAAGGACGAGCGCATCCTGCCTGGGATCAGACTGGGAGCTCATATACTGGACACCTGCTCTAAGGACACCTATGCTCTAGAGCAGTCTCTGGAGTTTGTCAGGGCCTCCCTCACCAAAGTGGACGACAGTGAATACACATGCCCTGATGGTTCCTATGCCATCCATGACGATGTCCCTCTGGCCATCTCCGGGGTGATCGGGGGCTCCTACAGTGATGTCTCCATCCAGGTAGGGACTAACAAAAGAACGCTGACTAGGTGGGGTGGCTGTTTTTTTTTATTGTATTGTGTAAAATAAGTTTATTTCATTGCTCAAAGACAAAAGTACATTAATGGTGGTTGACAGTGCAATTACAGTAGCTGAATGTCATTATGTACAGAATATGTGCATGGCAACCACCAAAGATGATGTGCTAGAGAGAGAGAGAGAGAGAGAGAGAGAGAGAAAGAGAAAGCAAGAGCAAGAACGAGAAGGTGATTTATGGTCATTTGGACTTAAGAACCATGTGCAATCATCCCATATGAGATGTTAACACAAGGACTTGATGAGTATGGGTTCCGCATGGAGGATCTGTACCTGTTTGCCCATATGCTTGGCTGATCTAATGTAGAGGCTCTCTTTCTCTTTCCCGGTAATTCACACTTCAGCAGTGGGCCTGTCAGACGCAGACATGCTGCAGATGTTGTGCTCAGGACGGGCTGACAAGATGACTAGTGACAGCATGATTACTCTCAGCAGCAGTGCTCACTTCGGCTCACACAAACTGATGTGATAGTCCTGCTAATTGGGCCTACCTATCTTAACCTGCACTATGGCTGCCACATGTAATTCCTACTCTACTGTACTCTACTCTACTACTCTACTACTACTACTCATAGTGAACAGAAATGTACTAATATCCACAAATATGTATGTGCGTTAAAGCATTCACTTTTTACACATCTCTTGGCTCAGTCAGCCAGAGGGCTGTGTCTAGCCTGAGGAAGATGGTTTTCCACACTCAAGACAAGCAGCCTCATACTCCAGACATCTAAAATGCTTGTCTGAAGACAGGAAGTAGCTCCTGGCCTTCCAAAAACAATCAGATAATTCAGATAATTGATAAACTATAGATAGAAAGCATTGCCAGTGGCAGTCTGCTGCTTGCCTGATTGCTTTCTGCATTGGGTACGTAGGGACAACAGGCCTGTGGTGGCAACTTTCCGTACTTTGTAGACACGATTTGAAAAGAGCATTGGCCAGCGTTAGACATGCCAGCTCTGATAAGCCAGTAATAAATTGATCAATCTACTTTTGCTATTACAAATAATTGCTACAGTATCCATCTGCTGTTTGGTATGATGGGCATATGGGAACCCAACCCTGTGGTGGTGTCACTCAGACAGGTTTAGAACAGTGTGCTGCGTTCGACAGACCAGATCAGGCCAGATCATAGATACCAGGAATAAGTTGATGCTAATGTTTTAGTCATATTTAATATTTAGTAGGATTTAATATTTCCACTCAAATCTTACTGGAACTCTGCTAGCATCACTGTTTGATGGCAACTAATAAACAATAAAATAAGACAAATGATGCTGTGAGTATAGTTTCTCTCTACTAATGTGTTGGGTCTCCCTGCTGAGCAAACGCTAAGCCAAACACACAGTGATACATTATAAAGGTAGAGCGCTACTGGGAACTGGTCTAGTACAAAGGGGGATCCAGAGCACCTATAATGGGATTTCTAGTGAAAAGGACAGTTTGGCAATAAAGGATTTGATGAACGAGCTGTAATTTTAGTGAAACTCTGCATCTGGGGCTCCTTAGAGAGTGGCCTTGTCTTGCGGTAATTTATGGATGTACTATTACAAGCCTGAGGTCTGAGGTCTGCCCCAGCTTCTCCCAGACTTTCCTCATCAGCAGAAGTGAAACGCAGGATATCCACCTGAGTGGTTTAAGTTCTAGCCCTGAATAGCCCTCTGTATCATAATGCATTGCAGTCGCAAGGTGCGCCAGCTCTCGCTCTTCCTATTGGCTGGTTGGTGAGTGTCTGACCATCCCAGACAATTAGACTCTGGCTCTCAGTCTCTGGAACTGTAAATCCGTCCTCACCTTCATTTCTTCATCCCTTGCTGACTTTTTAAAGGACTTCTGTTCACATACTTTTGTGTGCTGAGCAAACTATCCCTAAATTATTAACTCAAGCTACTCTTCCCTTAAGCTTCCCACTTATTTTTTCACCTTGACTTTCAAAACATCTGTCATATGGAACATGCCCTTTCAAACACCCTGTACTAGTATAGGAAGAGGTGCATCTGCATTTGCACTGGTCTGACTGATGGTCAGATCAACACTTACTTCCCATTCTACAATGTTATTACACAAAGATATGCAGACGTGTTAAGTAAAACGCGTGTGTGGGCGACATTTCTGTAGTGTCTCTGGTTGCTCTGCAGATACCACCTCCTCATACCGATGCTCCTCTGTCTGGCTGCCTGGTTTCTTTACATAATCTATAGCCGTTGCCTGAACCAGCCTGGCCATGTGAAAGGCTGGCCCTCTGTGTGAACAGCAGGTGGTCAAGTCATATGTGTGTTTTTCATCCCAAAGGCAAGCCGCGTACAGGACCCCGCACAATACTTGTTTAAAGACCCACATTACCATGGTGACATGGTGTAACACGGCGGACTGACTGGTGGTGAGAACGAGCCCTAAATCCCTGACAATTAACACGCGTGTTGCTGGGCTGCGGGTGTTGTAGTGGCGTGATAGTCTCTGTTTTGGGGGGCGGATCTGGCTGCAGGCTTAGCCGTGATGGCATTCCATGGGCACAGACTGGGAGAAGTGTGGAGGCGAGATTCTATGACGCTATTGCCGACTTGGTTCTGTCTCCCCATCTGTGGTTGCAGCCGGGCTGTCTGGAGTCTTGGCAGAACCGGGTCCTCACACCGAGGATGTTGGGGGATTGAGTGAAAGATAATGTTTCACAGAGACACAATGACAGGCGGATATGATCATGGCAGGAAAGAGTGAAAGATGAAAAGATAGACTGAGTCACACGGCATTTGACAATATAAGTCTTTTAGACAGACTCATGGAGGTCTGTGATGCCGTCTGGACAGAATGAATCAACTCATAAAAATATTTAGATGATTCAAATCTTTAGCCTTGAGACTCTGAGGTCTATTGGAACATCAGGTTATTGATGCAAGGTGAGTAATGACCTTGTGCCTGACAGGTTCAGTACATTCAGCATCTTCATTCATGTGTGAAGAACATCCCATGTAGACATATTACATATTTGTCTACGAAACATTCAGCAGTAATGATGCATGCAAAACCTGAAAGCAAAAATGGTTTCTTTATAAAAAATACCTCTGAAACATTCAGTCTGCACCCAGTCTTGATGCTCCATAAATTTCTCTGTGTACAGGGAGGGAATATTAGCCCTATTACCCGGTATCTCAGAGATGTGGGTTAATCAGAGATGTGTTATATTCTACAATTACAGCCCAGAAACATCCAGCCTCAGGGCTGGCCTCTAATTAATACATGGAAGGGACTCCACTTTTGTTACCCCTGACAGCAGTCGGTGCTGTTAAATGACTCACTGGCATAAGAGCATCCCCCCAGCAACATATCATAATCACTAGGGCACATTAGCAGAACAACACCTCTGGAATGTCAAACACTCAAATGCTCACTTAAGAAGTCCTCCTAGATGCAGCAACAGAGTTAAAGGAAATTTCTGTTTCCTATCTGAAAACAATGGCTTATTTAACAGACCGACTGTGATCTTTCAGAATAACACACACAATCACTGGCTGGAAGTAGAAACAAAGCTTGCTCCGTGGTTTTTGAATGAAAGCTCTTATTATCCCGTGGTGCCTCTAAGTATCCTCCTGTTGTGTGGAATGTTTCACCACATTATCTGAGATGTGGTTAGGCTCACTAATGAATGAAACAGGGTATCATTTAGAGGTGAATGGTATCAGTATCTGAAAGGAGAAGACAGACTCACAAGGATGCATGCAAGCATTTATACATAGCGGTATTGATATTAACACACAGGTTGACATTTACAGACTGACAGAATAATAAGGTAATAGTATGAGGTTTCAGCAAGCTCAGAAATCTCAAACAATCCTATTTATAGTGTTCTTCATCTGAACGTAGACGGTGCCAATCTCTGGAGCACACATGAGTCATACAAAAGATTTAAACATGGTTACACACATGACAGAATTCGTGCCAGAAAGAACAATAATGATGAAATGTATCGGTAAAGCCATGCAGCGAAAATGCATTATTCAAGGGTAAAAGTAAAGAATGTGCTCCCAAAATCATACATAATTCACATGTGATTGGATTATTCAGTGGCTTGGCAGAACTCACTATTTGTGCAGTCACAATATATATCATATCCTCCGCACAACAATGAATGTTTCCCCATAACAGATATGAAAGAAATTGCCATGGTGCAAATTTAGCTGCATCCCATTTAGGTTTGGCATATTTCTGAGTCAACCTCAACTTCCTGAGCCCTTCTCTGGTGTTGATGCAAGATGCAAGGTGTATGACAGAATAGAAGTGATTGTTCATGTAGAGATGAGAACATGTTCAGTTACAAAGGATGATGAAATGAAAGTGAGCGCACATAATGGCTCTAATGAGATACCTACCATACCTAATATACCTAATGAGCTGTCCGGCTCGGTAGAGCATGAGACTCTCAGTCTCAGGGTTGTGGGTTCGATCCCCACATAGTGTCAAGTACCTTTGTACGTCTCTTTGGATAAAAGCATCTGCTAAATGACTGTAATGTAATGTAACCCTACTTACATTACAAATGGCAGCATGAGCATGTAGCTTAACATGTGGTGTGGTCTAAATGGTTGGATGACTTTCAGGGCCTTGAAAGACTATTGTGGTATGTAGGAGACTCATATTACCTAGCAGGATGAGAGGGCAGGACCTGATCAAAAAACATCTTCTCTCTCAGTATCAATAGTTCATATTTCCACCAGGTGGAGCATTTTAAAAACTGTTGCCAGGCAACTGAACTCTTGAGAAATAAATTGATGATGATCCAGGGTAACTATACAGAACACTAGTTTTCTGAATCCACACATGAAGTGAATATGTGTGTGCATGCACATGCATGTGTGCATGCATGTTTGCATGCGTGTCCACTCCCCATATATGTGTGTTTGCACATGTGTGCTTTAGAGTGCTGCAGTGGGCTGATAGTGAGCATAGCTAAGGACTGCTGCTTTGGGAATACAGTGTTATTGCTGTAGAGGCACACTGAGACGGTCTTCTGGGAAGGGCAGATGGGCTTTTCATGTAGAAAAAATCATGACATCTCTACAAAGCAGGCCTGATGCCTGGACTAGGGCAGCCTCTCAGTCTCTCTTTATTTCTCTGTTCTTCTTAAGCTCTATATTGGCTATCTGACTACTTTCTTTCTTTCTTTCTTTCTTTCTTTCTTTCTTTCTTTCTTCCTTTCTTTCTCATCCTATATGTCAGGAAATCAGTCACTTTCTATTGCCATCTGATACAAAGGTCAAGGTCAATGATATAATCCTGTTAAATAATTGCATCTGGTTTGGACTGAATAAGTCTAAAATGATATTGTCTTGAACAAGTTATATTTTATATTATATGTATTGCAATTTCTAAAATATCACACAAAACTGCAGTCTGCCATCTGGTGCTGTTGGCTATGTGGATACTGCACATGAGAGCTGAAAAGCTTAACCCTAAAAGTTACCCAGGTGTCTCTGTGTCTCCGGTCCTGTATGCTCCCATTGCTCTGGAGGAAACTCCTTTCACAGTAATCTGTTCAATACTTTAGACTGCAGATCCACTGGCTACTCTTTCATTTTCTTAATTAAATACAGTGCTGTCTCACGCTGGAAGAAAAAGGTCTTTCCTTTGACTCCAAATGAACATCCTGTTGGACCCATTGCCATCTCCACAGGTTGAGCTGTCTGCGAGAGCTCTACTGTGAATCTACTGCTTTTTAAACTGTCAACATTCACAGTTTTTGACAGGTGAGGAGGTCCCAGCATATTATATAAGCCTGCTGAACATCTATATAATGATTTCCACTAAGCCGCTGTGTCAGTGACATGTCTTGGGTTGTGCTTCATAACCTTCCTTAGGCCAATCGTAAGTGGATTATTGAACAGACATAGTGCTCCCTTTAATACCCTGTAATGAAATTACACATTCACTACTGCATGGATTGTCACATTTCAATAGAGGGGATGGATAGGGTTGCTTTATTTGACTCTTGTACCTGTCTAGAAACAGTTATCACCTTTACTGCAACATCAGCACAACTATAACGGAGTATAAGTCAATATACAGTCTAAGGGTCCCAAATTGTGAAGGTAGTATGAAAACTCTATGATGGATTCTCTCTGGCTTACACACCACACTGTACTTTCGCTAGCTTTTAAAAAATATATTTTTTTTAGATGTGACTGGGTAATGGAGTTTAGCAATACTAAGCAGCAGGATTAATGTCTTGTCAAGGGTGGACTCCAAGGAGTTGCTCCAGTTCACCTTGGTTTCCTCTCCTAGAAACACACCATTTTTGGTAGTTGCAAGGATGCCCCTTTGCTGCCCCTTCCTTGTTTCAAAGTTTTATGCTTTGTCCTGCCTGCGTCCATTTGTGTAGACATGCTGACACGTTAATGGACCGACACATGTCCTGTGCCTGTTTATCTGTCATAGTGGCCAGAGATGGTTTAGTGGTTAAGATCCTCAGCTTAAGAATCACATGTTGGCCTGGATTCAAGTCCCACCAGAACCCTCTCTACTGAGTCCTCCCTGCACTTCCCACTGTCTCAATTAAAAGATACCAAGGGGAGCAGACAGCCCACACTCATTAATAAAAAAATATGTCCGTCACAAAAAGTTACCAATAGTTATTAATTTATCAAAAACCTCTTATTATTCATTCAGCATACAGTTCCAGTAAAAAAGTCTTACAAATATCTACAGAAAAATTCATTTATTATCTTATGTTTCTTATCATCACTTTAGGTCAAAATATAACTGACACTGCTTGTTCAGTGACTTGTTCCATTGTATTGTTTTGCACAGATTGAATATATTTTGGGCTTTGTATCAGGGTTGCATGCTTCCTCACTCAAAAAAATATAAGTTTAATTATAAACTTAATTATTATGGCTAATCTGGTAAAATCTGTATCTACAATTTATGATTTTTACATCATGACTTTCCTCAATCATACTGCTTTTTACTGTCTTAACACATGTTGAAGGAGCCTGTCGAGGTGGGTTAAGAAAAGTGTTTTGTGGATGATTTTACATGGTGATATGGTTATACCCTTTTGTCACCGTCAGGGATTTTTGTCTGAGCTTGGAAAACCTTAGGGGATTTTAAGGAAATTAACCATACTTTAACAAATAGTGTTGTAGACTTCAATAAACTATAACTTGCTTTTTTATACTTGAGATCCTGCACTTCAAAGTTCAAGATATATTATTGCCCAGATATTTCAGAATATTATGCAAGTATGATGAAATAGAGATCAGAGATCAGATGCTCTGCAGTCAGGGAAGTCATGGCTCTCATATTTGGAACACATTCAGGGCTCGGATTGCTCATTCTTCTGTTACAGTATCTGGAGTACAGATACACGCATTTAGCAAGTGATCACATGTTCATAATTGGAGAGCATCCTGGGTCAGTAATGGACTGCACTCCTTTGAGGATTGGGAGTACAACTGACAGTTCTTGAGTGGTTTGATGTGAGATTTTTGTGGGGATTGAAACCGAGGTTTGGGTTTTCACTTTAATTCACTTTAAATTTGCTCAATGCAGGAAGTGGATTTGCCTAAGTATTCAAAAACTGTTAATCTTTTGGTTTGGAGATGTGAAAATTAATCAATTATTGAGAACAAAATTCAGAGAATAATGTCAAATGAAGTTTCAATTTATATGGTGAATTGTTTGAACTGAAAACAAATTGCCCCCAACCCTGAATGACACTAACCATGGGCTTTGTCTCTGTATGTATCCCCACCAAAAATAAGGATGCAGCCTTTCTGTTGCAGTGCAGTCATGCAAAATCTAAGTTGCTGTTTCAGAAGTGCAAATCTGGATCCTATTTTTATTTTTATTTTTACTTAAACATTAAGATACTTACTTTATGTATCTGTCAGTTGCCACTTTACATCTAGTCTGATTTCCTCCAAAGAGCGCTCACATGCTGCCGGCAGCTGTCACACCACGTGTTGAAGGAGGCTGTCAAGGCGGGTTAAAGAAAGAGTTTTGGATGCTGTTATTTGGAAATATGATTATTAGCCTTATCTGCACAATCAGGGTTTCTCCAACAGCCCCGGAAACCTCAGGGGAGGCCTTTTTGAACTGATGACAAATACAGTCTCATGTGTTTCAACAATACAGATTTTCATTTAGTTTTTTAATTGCTACATCACAACGGCATCAGAAATTGTTCTAATGTTGAACTGGCAAATCACATCTAGATTGCTACTGCTACTGCACTCACTAAAATACAAGAGAACAGAGACATTACATTGTTTAGATTGGAAGTTGTAATAATCAAGTCCAGTCGCTCTTGATTTTGCTGTTACATTTTACTTGTGAATTCTTCTCTCATTAACTCCAATAAATCTAGTGGTCTGGAAATCACTGCCATTGCCTCATCTAATATTCATCCCTCTCTTGCAGAATAACAAAGATTCCCATGATTAAAATCCATTGAGGCACATCGCATTAGATTCATTGTAATGTCTCTCAGTGCACTGCCCTCATTTCCAATTATGCTAGATTCTAAACAGCGGAGTCCTTTTTAAAAGAAAATCTGACCCCAGACCAACTTTAGACTCACTGTGTGTTTTTGGTCAGTCCACTTTTGGTAATTCAAGGAATATTAATCACTATTGTTTATGTCAGTGTGACTTTGTTTTAGAAGTCCCTTAGACCCCACCTATGGCTCCCGTTCTATACTGGTTCCTGTTGGATTAGAGCAGGACAAAATATATCTTAAGATCAAATCATGGCCTTGAAAGAGAAGAAGAATGACATCACCTGATTCGATACCTAAAATGTCAAAACTGAATATATTGGAAACCATGTATACCTAATAAGGAGTAGGGCCACTCTTTGCCTTCAGAGCAGCTTCAACCCTCCTTGGATTATACTGTCATACATGTCCTGAACAGTGTCTAGTGGGATATTGGACTGTTCTTCAAGAAGAAAAGCCTCCAGTTCTTTGGGGGATGAAGGAAAATCTACTTCCCACTCAGTGCTCCAGATTTTCCCATAAAGGTTCAATGTTGTTTAGATGTGGTAAATGGGGAGACAAGGGAAAGTGTGTATGGGAGCATGATCAAGACATTGTGGGTTGATAGCATCCTTTGGCTTTCTCCAAAGAAGACTCATCAGACGTCATCATGCCATGACGGAGAGCACACTGCTTTTAAAGGGAAGGAATTGATTGGTCGTAGGCACACCAAACCTATTGGTAATGTATTCCTCCTCGTCCAACCCTGTTTCCAACTGAGCCACAGGTGCGCCGTGTGCCTCTGGCCACGCCATTACAAATTTTACATTACAAATGAAAAGTCAGTCGCCATGCCCTGTGCACTTGCACCGTGAATGCACTTTGTGCCATGTGTCATTGATTCATGAAAGTAGAGCCCTATCTCACCTAGGTGTTGATTAAATTCTATGGTCATTTCTGAGGCCGTAGTTTTGTGGTGTTCAGCAACCATCTTGTCAAGTATCCCTGTTGGGGAGCTTTGACTTGACACCACTGTTCCTCTTTGCCAACATGGCAAACAGGAACTGGCATATGTTATATGTTCCTTTGCCACATTAATCATTTTGCAGTTTTTATGACCAGTGGACCTGCAATTTGGACACAGGCTGTTTGACTCCTTTGGGTCTCTGTTTTCTCTTATCTCAGTTGTCTCATTAAGACAAGACTATAAGAGTATAACAGTATAAGAGTGGTGATTGTCAGGCCTCTTTTAAAGATGACACACGCTAGCCTCTTCACAATACTGGCATGACTTGACTATGTACAGTAGCTGCCCTTTTAATTGTGATTTAGTTACTTCAAAATTAAAGTCCATTTAATGTGGTGTTTCCATTATTTTGTCCACCCCCTGTATATAGCATATTTATGGTACTAGTTGGGCTGATTTTTCCTCAATTGCTTCCTTGACAGCAACCTATTATAATTGATCCAGTGTATTTGTGCATGTAAAACATCACAATTAGCAACATCACAAAATCATTGTCTTTCATTTTCATTTATATTGCATTGCAATACTGCAACAGAAATGTAAATATTTGTAAAAATTCAGGCTATTCTACATGAATTGTATTCACTAAAAGCGCAGTGACCTTGTAATATTTTTCTGGCTGATTTAGCAAAACATCTTTAATTATAATAGCTGCTTGTGATGAGTTTGCGTAGGGACTGTTCTTTAAATTAGAGCAATGCAAAAGTTTAAACCAATCCCTAGGTACAGCAATGTGTCACTTGGCAAGAGGGAAGATGTAACTGTTACAGACTCCTCTATCATACATACAAAACCGTTGTTGCACAGGTATAAATACAGCGGATCAGAATAATTTGTAATATAAAACAGGTCACTGTAACTATAGCAACGATATAAAAATAACAAGTGAAACTTAGAGAGGTTATGTTTTAATTTACATCTTGACTTTTTATGATTTATTGGAATTCAACATGCTGTTCTGTGAGTGTGGTGGTGAGAGAGCTTGCATTAAAGTAGACTAGATTTAGGTTGGCATTCTTTAGAGCGATCAGACTGGCTCCCCTTAGGCTTCCAGAAAAGTGCCTGAAGCAAAAGCCAGTCAGTAGCTGCTTCTGCACACTATGCACAATGTCACGACACTGACAAAACCGATTACACAGAAAAACTTTCAGGGTTCTTTGATACTTTGACTCACTCTCACTCTCTGCCTCTCCGTCTCTCTTATTCCTCTCTTGTCTCCAAAGTAGAGAGCAAGACTAGTAAACACATGGTGAGATATGTGTTAGTGTGCATAGTACAGTTAATGCCATCCAATGTGAAAAACATATATCTAGCTACTCAGGCTTCAGTACATACTTCATGGCTTTTTTGGTGGATGCTGTTGACAATATTACAGATCAGATAGGATGAGTAGGTGGGTGGGCTATTCCCAGAATTCCCAGTACCTCCAGGATCTCATCACACAATCAGCAGGAGAGTTAAGTTGTGAAAGCCCAGCAGGGATCCAATAAAGAGATGAGAGACTGAATGTGATGAGACTAATTGCATCTGCAGGCATTTCACGGCAAGCATTTCATTCACTTATTTAATGAGTGAAGTGATACCCACAGTTGACAGGTGTTGGCAGATGTACTTTATGTCTGCTGCATGTACTGTATTGCGTCAATCAGTTTTCCTAACTGAAATATCAATATATATCATATAAAATATCATATTTATTTACAGCTGAGAAATGAATTGATGAGTGTTTATTAATATAAAGTGTTGATGGAAGTTCACAGTGACGTAAACCTGATCATCCTAATGTGTCTATCCCTCTGTCCAGGTGGCCAACCTCCTCCGCCTCTTCCAAATCCCTCAGATCAGCTATGCGTCTACGAGTGCCAAGCTCAGTGATAAGACCCGCTATGACTACTTCGCCCGCACCGTGCCCCCTGACTTCTACCAGGCCAAGGCCATGGCTGAGATCCTACGCTACTTCAACTGGACCTACGTATCGACAGTAGCATCAGAGGGTGACTATGGTGAGACTGGCATTGACGCCTTCCAGCAGGAGGCCCGTGCCCACCAGATCTGCATTGCCACCTCAGCCAAGGTGAGCCGCTCCATGAGCCGCTGGAGTTATGAGAATGTGATCCGCTCCCTGCAACAGAAGTCCAACGCCAAGGTGGTCATCCTCTTCACGCGCAGCGAGGATGCCCGTGAGCTGCTGGTGGCAGCCAACCGCATGAACGTCACCTTCACCTGGGTGGCTAGTGATGGCTGGGGAGCACAGGAGAGTGTGGTGAGAGGCAGCGAGGCTGTGGCAGACGGGGCATTCACCATTGAACTTGCTTCCTACCAAATCCCCCAGTTTAATGACTACTTCACTGCCCTGCACCCATACAACAACACAAGGAGTCCCTGGTTCAGAGAGTTTTGGGAAAACCAGTTCCAGTGCAGCCTCCATGACCTGGGCTGTGGCAAGCACTCGCTGCGGGACGTCCCATTTGAGCCAGAATCCAAGATCATGTTTGTAGTGAATGCTGTCTATGCAATGGCTACTGCCTTACATAATATGAGGCAGGCGCTATGTCCCAACTCAACCAAGGTCTGTGATGCTCTTAAACCAGGCAATGGCAGAAAGTTTTACAGGGACTACATTCTCAAGGTCAAGTTTAATGGTGAGTAAAATCTTGACAGACATTGATTTTCACCAGAGTAGCTTAAAGATATGAATTTTCGTGTCTCAGAGCAACTTCTTTTATTTCTGTTTTTTCCCCTCATCTCATCCCTTTAAATAAAGCTCAATATGATATCATGTCATCTCCCTAGCCGTGCATGCTGATAAATTTGATTATATCAATTCAGATTTAATTCACCAATTGATGTAAAATGTGGAAACAGCTCAAGATGTTTTTACATTGCAACTGAAGCTACGCTCTATAGGATGATTCAATTTACAAAGATAAAACAATTCCTACATCCTCGGGCTCGGTGGCTCTTCAGTTGAACCACTACATACACATTTTTTTTAAAGCAGTGAGGCATTATCTGTGAACTACTGGCCAACACAAAGCCACAACACAAAATGTATAACCCTTTTTGCATCAATATCTGAACACATCGCATATAACAAACCAACCACAGTCAAGTGCTCTTTGTCCCTTACATTTAAAATACCGATAGAGTAAAAGCTAGAACATTTTCATTGATGAGTGATAGAGGTGGCTGGGTTTAAATCAGTGTGCTCTTGTCAAGCTATCCATCTCTGCTCTCCACAATTTTTAAATGAACACCTAAAGGACTTTACTGCGTAAAGACATCAGATTGAATTACTGGCCTAAACTGAGACAGTGCCGCATATGACATCTTTAGAGAGAAAGTACACACAAAAAGGTGGGCCTCAAATCTCTTCATGCATTTGAAAATCCTTAGATATATAAAGAAAATGCTGTATATACGAAATTCTGATTAGATTTGCAATATATTAGCTAAAGTACAGAGTGGTTAATATGCTGTCCATAATTTGGAGAATAACTAGCTTTTACTATAAAATGACACAGACATAAAATCACTTAGTATACTACCTAAATTACAGTACACCATCTTACCAACCAGCCAGGCACAAACCATAGATCACTATCTCTATATATGTAAATACATGTTAAATTGTGATGGTCTCTCTGAAATTCTCATTTCAGTGTACCATGCAATAACATATTGTCAAAGAAAACAGACTCAAACGCTTTCGCTTCAATCATGTGAATTGACAATTTGCACCTGTGTCCCCTGTCACAGCCGCTGTTCAATCTAGAGCAAGACAAATGGAAAGGCAGAAGAGACACAAATATGCAAAGCGATCAATCAAATGCATGCCTGTCCTATATAAAAAAAGTGCTCTCTAAAATGTGAGTTCATAGTTCAAATAACACTGTCTTGGAGCTACAAGGAAAACACCATTGATTCATACTATCAAAAAAGTCAGCACAAGATGACCCCCTTATCCTTTTCTCTCACTCTCTTTCTCTGCCTTTAGCACCATTTCGTCCAGCGGAAACAGAGAATGTAGTGCGCTTTGATGCCTTTGGAGACAGTCTTGGTCGCTACAACATTTTCCACTACCACAAAGAAGGTGGACGCTACGTCTACCGTAAGGTGGGCTACTGGGCCCAGAGCCTGACCCTCAATACCAGCCTGATCCCCTGGCCTGGCCAGGCTGCGCCCACCTCCCAGTGTAGCGACCCCTGCAGGAAGAATGAGGTGAAGAGTATGCAGCCTGGAGATGTGTGTTGCTGGATCTGTATCCCCTGTCAGCCCTACCAGTACCTACAGGATGAGTTCACCTGTGCTGACTGCAGCTTTGGCCTGTGGCCCCTGGCCAACCTAACAGGCTGCTATGACCTGCCTGAAGAGTACATCCGGTGGGAAGATGCATGGGCCATTGGCCCCGTCACCATTTCCTGTCTTGGCATTATGTGTACACTCTTTATCATTGGCCTCTTCGTCAAACACAACGAGACTCCTATAGTGAAGGCCAGTGGACGTGAGCTCTCCTACATCCTCCTACTGGGAGTGCTGATGTGTTATAGCATGACCTTCATCTACATAGCCAAGCCTTCCACGGTAGTGTGTACACTGCGCCGGCTAGGCTTAGGCACCTCCTTCGCTGTGTGCTACTCAGCCCTCCTAACTAAGACCAATCGTATTGCTCGGATCTTCAGCGGGGTGAAGGATGGAGCCCAGCGGCCTCGATTTATCAGCCCAGCCTCCCAGGTTGCCATCTGTGGTGCGCTGATCTCCTGCCAGCTGGTAGTGGTGGTGGTCTGGCTGCTGGTGGAAGTCCCAGGAATCAGGAAGGAAGTGAGCCCAGAGAAGAGAGATGTGGTCACCCTCAAGTGTAACAGCAAGGACTCCAGCATGCTCATGTCCCTCACCTACAACTGCATCCTCATTATCCTCTGCACCGTTTACGCCTTCAAGACCCGCAAGTGCCCTGAGAACTTCAACGAGGCCAAGTTCATAGGGTTCACCATGTACACCACCTGCATCATCTGGCTGGCTTTCCAGCCTATCTTCTATGTTACTGCCAGTGACTACAGGGTGAGTTACCAAGTTAGCTTATACAGATAACTGTCTTCATGACAGTGCACATGTAGTCCTATTGAGATAATCAGTGCACATGCAACTATTGGCTATTGCGTGTTTATTGAATCCTTTCTAAATTTCCTACACATTGTGGTAACACATATCAAGTCCCTTTAATCAGTTGACTTTAGTTATCATAACAGAGGCGGTTTGTTTTTCTCAGGTTTTTCTTGTGGTTGAGAAATCTGATCCAGATGAGAACAAAGGTTCTGAATCTGAGCAGATTATATCCTGGCAACTGATGGTTTAATACGGGGAACAGATTTGGATAGAACATGCCTGAAATCATGTACTAATGTAATTTGGCACTGATTCGGTAATCAGTTATATCTGTGGTGTCGCTCTTAGGATTATACATTCAGCATTATGGCATGGTTTGAATTCCTCATAATTAGCTGCATACTGAGGATTAGCTGGGTGCTATCCAGGAAAAGGAACTGTGCTTACCTTATTTTTGTGGCCAAATATGGAAGAATTTGGACCCAACAATTTTTGACTTTCCTGGAGGCTTGAAAAAAGGATTGACGCTTGCCCATCAGTACAGACAAAAAGGCTTCAATAGTGTGAGTAAATGCCTGTCCTTGGTGGAAAAATCTAGCACCTTTTGCTCCTGTAAGAAAGACCTGAACTGTATATATTAACCTGAGTGGTTAGAGGATGGGACAAAGAGGCAACCAAAATCTCACAAAGAGGAAATAAGTGGCAAAAGTATTGGAACACGGATTCTTTTTCTTGTAAATGATATAGTACAAGTAAAAAAAAAAAATCTTGCATCTTTGCATTTAATGCATTTAAAATTTTAGTAACATAACTTACATGCAACAATTGTGTTATGTTTGTTTCCCATTAACACGAAACTGTTAAACTACAAAATCATAAATTGCATTTCAGTGTATTACAATGGGTTTGCAGATGTATTTAATGTGAAAATGTCCTGGTCATGGATTAGAGTGACAGCCAGCCAAAATCCCCGCCCAAAAACCTCAGTTCTTATAGTGGGACCATGTGAGTGGTGTTTTTCCAGAGGGAGTTCTCCATTAGCAAAAGACACACAAGCAGTCAAAATGTGGTTAAAATTTAACAAGGGGAATTGGAGGGCAGATGCGGCATATTGATTATTTTATTGTTCACATTTCCCTAAAATGTATGATTACCACAGGGACACATTTCAATGTTTGTGCTAAGCAGGGAGATGCCATCCACATATAAATATAGACATATAGATAGACCAACAGACAATCACACAGACAGACAGACAAACAGACATAGATGATTTTTTGCAGTTGACATCATCCCTCTACTGGACAGTTTTAGAAAAAGCTTTATTCCCCAATCTGAAATGAAAAACGAACATCACACAGGGTAACAGTCCCTAAGAGTACATTTTATATGTGTGTGTGTGTGTGTGTGTGTGTGTGTGTGTGTGTGTGTGTGCATGTATCTGTGTGTGGCATGTAAATATAACATTATAATATGTGGGTGAAATTGCTGGCAAAGCAAAATTGTGAATTGACAAGCAAAATATGTGTTATGTGTGTTAGATGTTAGAATGCTTGATATGTGTCAATCATTTGTAGACACGAGAACATAGAGAGAATCAACAGACATTTTGAGAATAGATTGGTCTGAGTCTTGGGTTTTTTCCCCTGTGAGTGGAGAGAAAGAGGCAGAAAGGAAAAAGAGTGGGAGGAATCCCCTGGCACAGACGCCTCTACAGAAACACAGAGTGGGCAGACAAGAGCATGAGGGCTGAATGGGAACTGAATGGGAACTGAACGTCCCTGTATGTCCCTGTGCGTAGCTGTGGAATGGAGTGTGAAAGAGTAGGAGCCTGTATCCCAGCTGTGCCCCCTGTCCTGGGACTCCAGTACGGCCCAGAGGGACCCTTCCTCCAGGCCCCCAGGCAAAGCACGAGACACACAGCCAGAACGGATTCAGCAGATAGACACAAAACCGTTTGACCGATGAATAATTACTGAAGCAAGTGAAATGGCACAATGTATCTAGTCTTTCACACTCAGCGACATGTTACTAGCGTTCCCCTAGTTTTACACTCCTTCTTAAATTGTAGTCACAGCCTGATGCAAATCTCCAGTTGAATAATCAAACACAAATTTGACCGTGGTCTTTCATGAAATGTTAACGCAAACTAAATATGATCTACTGAGCCATGAATAACACATTTGATTACGATATGAAATATTGAAGATATTCTCTGCAGCCAGACGGACAGGGCTCTTCACACAGTCTAGTGCTGCTCATCTCAAACAGAACTGATTAAACAGCTATTGCATTCAAAGGTTCCCGGCGCTTCTATAAAAACACTGAGGCGTACAGAAAGTTTTGGAAGACAGGAAAGCATTGCCTGTGATCTTGACAACAGCTGCCCATCAACAAGACATGTTCCTTTCAAGGTCTGTCTTGAAACTAACTTTTCCCAAGTGCCATCAGCAAAGCTTCTTCTACTGAGGTCACATCTGTTCAACACTATAATATCTTGATAGATACTATAATATCTATCAAGAGGGTTAAATCAGGAACTGCTTCTTTACAGTATGTGAGGCCCTTAGAGCAAATACAGGAATAAATCAAGCAACATGTTATTAGAGGAAATACAATTACAATAAACAGTGTCTAGATCAGGGGTGAAATGAGTGGGGATCAGGTATGGAGTTCCTTTATTGCACAAATATATTTTTTAAGGTAACAAAACAACAGTTTACCTCACCATCATGCCCCTTATTAAATCTGAACAAAATCACTCACTGGTCTACACCAGCAGATTGCCAGTGGGTTTTGTCAAATCAAGGTCCACGATAGCCTATCTAGACTAGTGTCTAGCTGGTTCATATCTTTAGTAGTTTTGTAGGGGGACACTTATTTTTCAATCTTTTTCCAGTCTTCATAACCTACAAGGGACTAAAGATCATCCAATAAAGCTTTCCAATAAACTTACAGCACGAAGCCTAATAAAAAAGAAGAATCTCATCTCCACTGTCAGGATCTCTGGAGGAATAAAGGAATAAAGCTACCTGAACACAGATGACATTAGTTATACCTGAAGCATCATTGCTGTACTTTGAAATACAATAATAGCTGTAAAACTCAATCACAATCACACACAACACAATACAATCACCTAAATACAACAGCGAATAGAATTGAACCATAGTAGGCATGCTCCACATCCTGTTCTCCCCCAGCCAGCAGAACACATCTGGAAAAACCTTATTGCAAAGGCAGATTCCTTGTCCTCTGCTCTTCCTGAGCAACATCTTGTGAATTATTAAAACCACTTAACGGTTCATTCTTATGCAGTGCTGCCCTCATCTTAGTTCTATTCAAAACTATTTTTGAATTAAGTATAAGACATATAACCTGTGTGCAGTATGGTGTTGCTCAGGTTATACAAGGAGAGATAGTAACTGTGCCTTTATATCTCATCCTTACTCCAGGTGCAACAATAGATGAAACAGAATAAAGCATTACTTTAGAGTTCATGGCACATGGGAGCCCACAATACAACTCAAGATACTAACATAACTTCAGTGATGTAGTGGTCATTTAAAAGGTGGGTCAACCTCCAGTCAAACAACCACAGATAGAAATAAAAATGAATTATACTTTCAGAAAAGCATTTATAGTTGTTTTCCCATAAAAACACCCCATCATCATAACTAAGTACTTCTATGTATATTATGAAATTAAGTCATTAAACATCCACATTAGACTAAAAGGGTAAAAAGTGAGTAAAATCCACTATCCCTGCTGTATATTATCTATCCTTGTTTAAGAACAGTGTGTGCTCACTGGGTGCCCACATTATTTTAATACTGACATTAGTATTCAAGGAAGTGACAGACACCTGCTGTGCCTTGTCGAGATGGGATGGCTGGCAAATGCACCTGCCACACACCACACAATGCTGGGTGGTACATCCTGTGCAGTTATCCAAGAATAACAAAAACAAAGCTGCGGCAGAACTGGAAATGAAGGACCGGACTGATGACACATAGCAAGACGTGGGCGGGCTGAAAGAAAGAAGGAGTGAGGGTTAAGAAGTGGATTGACAGGCAAATAAACAGCTCGTTTACACCTCTCAGAAATCCTAGGTGCACTTTCTCCTTCCTCCTCTACTTGCACCTGGTACTGTAAAAAAATAATAATTGGTGTTTATTCTTGTCTAATTTAAATGTATATTCTTGGGGCACAGAAATACCAGGTGTTTCATAAGTAGGTATGGATTTTTTTTTATAAAAGTAATGAAAAACAAGCAGTATAATTTTACTTATTTAGTCATTTAGCAAAATAATTCAACATTCAACTATTAAACATTTCAGCATGTATTGATGCTATACACTTATATACATTACTATAATGTGTGTAAAATGGTATACCTACTTTTGAAACAGGCTGTATTATTACACCCTTTGTCAGGGCGCTGTAGTTTTGGTCTTTGCACTCCTTCCTCTTGTCTTTTTTTTTTTTTAAATGTTGGCAATCTAGAAATTTAAGTTTATTATCCTGTTACACTCATTGTAAGTTGCGTTGAGTACAAGCAGTGCAAAACACAATACATGTGCACATTGATGGACAGATCCCTTCTGTATATCCCACCTATTCTCAGATTGCCTAATGCCTAACCACCCCAACTACACTGGTATTGGTGACTGAAAGTGAATCAGATGACTGATCTGTGTTTCACCACTTTGTCCTCCTCCAGGTGCAGACCACCACCATGTGTATCTCTGTCAGTCTGAGTGGATCTGTAGTGCTCGGCTGCCTCTTCGCCCCCAAGGTCCACATCATCCTGTTCCAGCCTCAGAAGAATGTCAGCACACTCAGGGTGGCCACCACCCGCTTCAGTGTCACCACTGGCCCTTGCTCCAGTTTCTCTCAAGGTACCACCTGATACATCAATGTAGCCAGTGCTGGGCTTGTTAGTGAAAACGGTCATTAATACTTTAGTTATTACTGACATTACTGATACGCAACATATGATGATTGCCTAATCCAAAAGGGTTTTGTTTGAAACTAGGTGGTTTGTGTTTTGCAGCATCAGCCTGCAATGTCGTTCCGACAGTGTGTAATGGACGAGAAGTGGTGGATTCCACAACTTCCTCCTTGTGAAGATTGAGCTGAAGACCGAGTTCCTTTGCCAAGCATTGTAAACAGAGTTATATAATCACTAGTCCTGAATCAGGTGTTTCAGATATTAAAGAGGTCACACAGAAGATCGTCCTGATTGTGTTGTCCTCAAAGTGCTGTGAGTACAATGTCCTGATTCTTAATTTTTGTTCTTTGACTGGTAGCGATTTTAAATGAGATGCCACTAAAGTTGTGCATAGCCCTTCTTTTTATTAAGGATTCTACTTGCAACTTGGAGTAAATTATAGTAAATCTGTTAAATGTAATATATACAAGATGTTTTCCATGTAGATTTTGGTGAACCAGTTTGTGCTTTCTTGTAATTTATGTAAATAAAAATGTGTTTTTTATTAATATCAAAATGATTTATGGTCTGACTGTTCCTTTACACAACATCATGAGGATCCAGACATGAAAAATGCAGTCATTTATGCTGCTTCTAGACACTGAACTTATCTTAACTTACTGTAAAAATGTAGGAACATGTAATTAACCTCATATTAATAGTAATCAGCAGAAAGCAGTCCAAACCATCCATGCTCTCAGCTACAGTATCTCAACAAATGTCATTTTAAAGTGTTTAATGAGATGAACCGCCTTGTCGACCTATACATTTGCTAATATATATATGCTTTCATGCTATTTACATGCTTAGACAAAGCTAATACGTTCAACAGCATGTTACACCCTCACCTGCTAGTGCACACAGCTTACTCTAAAGATCACCCTTGCCCTCTCACAGGAGTGAAACATGTAAACAAATGACTTGTGTGGAAGAAGTAAGAGATACTGCAATTCAAATAGGTAACTTGCTAGAATATATAAATATATGATGATTTCAGACAGAGGTAGATTAAATTAGAAATGTCTGTTAAAATGTATGAGCTGTCTAATATTCAACTTCATTCTACATCATCCGCCAAGTCTGCAGACCAAACAGTCCGTATATTAACAGCACAAATATCAACATCCACTAATATGGGGTAAAATCCACAAACGCTGTCAGAGGAATACACAACAACGCTGACAGTAGCTACGACTCCTGTGGACGTGAGACAGATGCATTGGAAAATACGCCCATATCTGTGATTTAACACTGCCCTCTTGTGTCCAAACTGTTTGATCTAAGCTTGGTAACATGTAGGGCAGAGTTCCTCAAATCCGGGCCTCGGGGTCCAGAGTGCTGCTGGTTTTTTCTCCTACCAGGAAGTTAATTGCATTCACCTGGCATCCCATGGCATCCCAGGTCTTAAGCAATCCCTGATTAGACAGCTAGAATGGAAACTACCTGGCAGAATAGAAAACCAGCAGTACTTTGGACCCCGAGGCCCGGATTTGAGGACCACTGATGTAGGGGGTATTGAGCTTGTGATTGGACAGCCACTGATACAAATCCTGTGACTTGCTGGAGATATTTGTGTGGAGGAAGTAAACTGAAATGACCAGAGCAGTGCCTTTGGGCCTTACACTAGTAGAGATGCTCAGGACATCAGCAAAGAGCCAGGTAACCTTTGTAATGAAATGTTAAAAGTCTCCTTCAGTCATGGGGTCTTTCTAGGACAACCATGAGATGAACAAACTCCATGTTACATAGACATGTCACTATGTTAATATGATGAAGTCAGCATGATATCTCTAATGTATACATGTTTTTCCCCTCCTATCTAGTCTGATCGAAGGTTAGTTAAACAATGTTGTCCTTTGTGTAACTCCTCATAAGAAAGTGTTCATTGAGAGCACAGGTACACTGTCAGATGAATGCATGACCAGTGTCTCTCCTATTCTGCAGAATAAATGTCAGCTGACAGAATAACCAGTGTGTCTAAGTTTCATTAGACTTGTCTCACCCTCAACGAATCCACGACACCTTCCCCTGCAGCTACCGCCCCGGCCCATTGCTGTGAGAATGAGAAAGAGAATATGTTCTCAGTCAACTTGTCCGGTTAAATAAGGGTTAAAGAAATAAGAGAGAAATAATCATAATGGGATATTCTTCCCTGGAAATGTATTTAACCAACAAGCTTAATTTGATTACACAGTTGCTGACAGTAATCTTACTGAATAAACTCCTTCATAGTCATGCACACTCGACCAACCTGCATTTAATTACGATTCCCCAAAGGAAGAACAAGATGTATTAATGAAAAAAGAATGTACATTGTTGCCAACAATAATTATAAGCACTCCATGGCCACTAATACGTTTTCTAATATTTATAGAAGTAATAACCTCCACTGGTGACACTAAGCATACATAGCAGAGTAGTACAAAATTACTCTTTATTAAGATGAGTCATTCAAGGTACAGTGCCTGAGTTGAATTATTTAATCTAGTAAATCCAACTAGCCCACACATGAGGCTCAGATCCAAATACACTTTTAACCATGCATCTGCTCTAGATCACATTGTCTCTTCTCTGACTTTTTATGAATGCAGCGGACATTGACGATTGGGGATTACAGCGGGATGCTTTCCACTTCACCTAAAAGCTCCACAGAAAGGTTATTGAGTTTCAGAGGAGTTGCAAGGGTTTGGAAAACCATAAGACTGCCATGGATCTGTAAAGAGAAAACCTGCACTGAAACTATCTAAAAAGGAAATAAAAGAGAGATACCACAGATGGTCTATTTAAGTTATGCCAGGAAGAGAATGAACCTGTATGAGCATACTTTATTCCTATAGTTCCCAAGTGGAACCCAGGGCCCCCCAGGAGTCCTTGAAAGGGTCCCAGAGGGTCCTCAGCAAAATTAAACCTTATTTTTAACTTCACTATTATTAAATGTTGCTACAATAAGTGAATGTATAAGAATTTGATCATGGGTTTTACTCTCGTTACGATTATCCCTCAACTATAAACTGTTGTGTAACTCTTTTCTAAATCATCTTACAACAGTCACCAAAAACAAAATCTGTCAGTCTGTAGTGTAATGCATATCTGCTTGACATGTTAAAGGTTGGCAACCCTTAGGTGTGACAGATTAGGATTATACATTGAAATGGATTAGTGGGAGATGTGGGCAGGATACTTGGGGGAGTTGAGCTTTTGTTTTGTTGTTTTATGCAGTGAATAGAAATTGTACAATGAAAGTAGAAATAAACTGAGAAGAAATAGAGATGGTGATAGATGATGCAAGAAGATTGCCGGATGTTACTGATATGACAGATCAGATTTGGATGGAAGTAAAATATTTGTATGAATGAAGAGCTGGGGATTAGTATTTAGTGGGCATTCATGGTGGTAATGATAAGACCTTAAGTTTTATTGCCATTAATAGTATACAAAATATAATGTAATGTAACATTAATGTAATATTTGTATTGTATATATATAATATAGAAAATACAGAATATGAAGAATATAAAGAACAATAACTCGGGAAAGTGGGTGGCGGTATATGTCTCATTTATTGGTTTGTCAGGAGAAACGAAGAAGAAGGGGAGGCTGCAATCCAGCTCCGCCTCTTCCTTCTAAAAAGTGAATGTAAACTTCCGAACATCGGAAGCCACAGATCAGCTGCAGAGCGTCAACCATCAACCCGGTGACAGCCAGAAATCCCTGTCTATCTATCTATCTATCTATCTATCTATCTATCTATCTATCTATCTATCTATCTGTCTGTCTGCCTGTCTGTGTGGTGTTACATACAGTTAAAAGGTGAGTCCCGAGCTGAGACAATCTAGGCCAGCCGTGTTCGGCTCGCGAGCCAGATCAGACGAGGAGGGCGGAGGCTTTCTTGGCAACGTCGCTCCATAACTCATCAAAACTACCGTGGCATAAGGGCGAATGAACATTAAACGTGGTAGTTTGGAACAGCTTCGTGGGTTAGCGATTGTGTAATTGCATGTTTTGGCTAGTAGTCGCTAATTTGTTTACTTGGTGCGATAACAACCAGAGAGGGTTACCTCTGCGCAGCGGAGTTGCAGGAGCGGCGAGGCATGTCTGAGCCTGTCCATGCCCATCCCGGATACCAACGGGACAGGCAGGGCACATGCCACCCAGTCACCCAAAAACCACTTTGTAATTTAATTGTGGATTTGGACTCTCGTGCAAATGTGTGTACTCTCTCAGCTGTATTTGAATAGCTGTGCGTTGAGCAACCTTTAAAATAATTGGTGTAACTTATCTGATGGGCTGGGTAGATACCTGACTGGGCAGAACAATTTGAACAGGTATTCACACTTTACCTGAATAATAGATGTTTGCCCTGGGGCCCCCAGCAAGATGATCAGGGCATGTCTGTGTCTATCTATTCCACTAAAAGCTCTGATAGTCAGTGTACTTTGTATTGTAAAGGCTATGTTATGTTATGCTGTAGCCGACACAGCACGTGCCTGCCACAGCTCCACGCCAGTTGAATATGAATCTTGAAGTATAACCTTGCTATGTTTCTGTGTAGTGATTTGAGCGAGGACCATGCCACCAAAGAGACGGTCTGCTTCCACTGTCAAGGCAGGTGGTAAGAAGGTGAAGGAGGAGCCCGAGACACCAAAGCCAAAGGATGCCTTCACCTCTGCAAAAGAGGCCCTTATGGCTGCTGGGTCACAGATGAAAGGCAAGAGGAAGATGGATGAGCACTGTCATCTGGGGTCTGGAGATGTAAGAGATATTCCAGTATTGTTAATTTGTGTATTCATTTATATCATCCAAAATTACTTGGTTTTATAGACAACAGTCATACCCTCCTACATGGAGGAAATGCATTTTGAAGAATGTTTCTGATTGTCTCCCGCAGGTATATGAGGATTATGACTGCATGCTCAATCAGACAAACATTGGACATAACAACAACAAGTTTTATGTCATTCAAATTATTAAAGCAAATAAGCACTACTACTGCTGGAACAGATGGGGTCGAGTGGTAAGTTTGTTCTAATCTCAAGCAACATGAGACAATTATTTCACTACCTTTTTCACATTCTTAGTTGTTTATCTTAATTACATTGTATATGTATGGATTTATAATGTTATAACGTGCTGTAAAGCAAATTGCCTCTGTGAGGATATTAATGGTTCTGTTCATTTCTAAATTCAGGGGGAAGTGGGACAATCCAAACTTTCAGCCAGTTTTGATACGCCTGAAAATGCTGTCAAGGACTTTGAGAAAAAGTTCAAAGACAAGACAAAGAACAACTGGAGCGACCGTATGAATTTTGTGTCTCACTCTGGGAAGTACACCTTGATCGAGGTGGATGGAGAACAGGATGCTGAGGTCAAGGTAATGTTTTGTTTGTCTCAGTAGAGGGGTGTTGAATGGGAAGGCCAGGTTCATTATTGCAATTCAGCAAAGTAATCGTTGAATATGTTGAAAGTATTTCATTGAGTTTGTCTTGTTACTTAAATCAACCACACTTAAGGATTTTTCTCACCCCAGGCCAGATCCACGATCAGCCTTAGTAAAAGCTCACTGACATTACTCAGATATTTTTGATATTTCAGGTGGATGCTGCTGATGGGAAGCTTGTCAAAATCACCAAAAACATCCTACCATCCACCCTTGATGAGCCTACACAGAATCTCATCAAGCTGATCTTCAGCAATGATATGTTTAAAGAGGCCATGGAGTGCATGAACCTAGGTGGGTGTGTTTCTCCACCGGCCCTTCAGGTTCATGAAGCCCGGGAAAGGTTTATGTTCATAGAACCTGTTATGTAACAAACCTGCTGGACTAGAGTGTTGTATAGGGTGGGGTCGTATTTTGAAAATGATCACAAAGCCTTTCGTTGTATTTTTAGTGTGACTTTCTGTAGTGCCTAGAGATGTGACAAACCAGAAGATTGAACAGTATATAATCTGTAAATCATTCACCATTGGTGCTGAGAGGGGGTAAAGTCTCATTGTCTGAGCATCTCGATCTTGAGTGATGTCTCGGACTTTGCCAACAAGAAAATTGTTAGTGCTTGTTATTTTTCAAACATTCCTGTAGTAGTTGAAGTAACAGTTTGCTACTCAATCAATTTTCATTCAGGAAAAATGCTGTGAGGTTGTATTTTATTGTGTCCCATGTCCTGTGGTGAGGGGGGGTTGTCTCAGTCCACCAGCCATTCAGATTCATGAAGCCTGGGAAAGGTTTATGTTTATCTTGTTATGTAACAAACCTGCTGGACTAGAGTGCCTGTTGTATTGGGTGGGGTGGTGTTTTGAAAATGATCACCAAGCCTTTTATTGTATATTTTACAGACATAAAGAAGATGCCTTTGGGCAAGCTCAGTAAGCTGCAGATCGCAAAGGGCTTTCAGGTACTGGAGGAG
>CABFOQ010041811.1:32256-55831 GCA_900660455.1 Gephyroberyx darwinii
AATCCTGAGTTCACTCTCCTCTCAAATGCTTCCTATAGGTGCTGGCTGACATTGAGCTTGCCCAGACGCTGAAGTCAGAGACAGAAAAGGCTCAGGAAGAGATGGTAGAGACAGTTCCTCACCCTCTGGACCAAGACTACAAGTCTCTTAAATGCAATCTCAGTATACTGCAGAAAAATACAGATGAATTCAAGGTACGGTATCATAAGTGATAATAAGCTAAGTACACTAAAGCACTTTTTCTGTCATGACTCATCTGAAATTCTCTCTATTTTCATTATTTCAAATCAACATCCAATCATATTTTTCCTCTTGTCCTCCAATTATCCCAATTTCTTTTTTTCTCTCTGTCATTTGAAGATCATCGAAAAATACCTGAACGCAACTTCAGATAACTGTAGCGATCCAAAAATTGTCAATGTCTGGGAAGTCGATCGAGAGACAGAGGTAAGATCTGCATGGAGTAAAACTCATCTAATGAAATACACTTAACTGGAGTCCTGTGACCTAACACATTTTTGCGCATCACAGGGAGAGCGGTTTAGTGAGAACGACAGTCTGGAGAACCGCCGCCTGCTGTGGCATGGTACTAACATAGCAGTGGTAGCAGCCATTCTGAAGAGCGGTTTGCGGATCATGCCCCATTCAGGAGGCCGCGTTGGTCGTGGCATCTACTTTGCGTCTGAAAACTGCAAGTCTGCAGGTTACGGTGAGGCTGCATTTAGAGAAACCCTTTAAAGGAGATAATAATGATGCTGATTGCAATCATGGTGGTGCTGGGTTCGTAACATCCCATGTTTTGCCATGCATTTGCAGTGCGCACCTCTAAAAACACTGGAGTGATGTTTCTGAACGAGGTAGCACTAGGCAAAGAATGCACCATCACTAAAGACGACGGTTCCTTGAGGAAGGCTCCTGCCGGCTACGATAGCGTGGTGGCGCGAGGAAAAGTGGAACCAGGTGCAGTACTTCCTCATACAAAGCTCATACGAAGAGGTTATAATTCTGTTAAGATATCATGCAGCATCGTCTGTTTTGTGGCGCTATTAACGCCTGCTTTTTCAGACCCCTCTAAGGACGTCTTCATCACTCTGGATGGCAAGCAGGTTGCTGTGCCTCAAGGTAAGGCCATAAAGCAGCCCCAGTTCTCAGGAAGCAACTTCGGCAACAGCGAGTATCTCATCTACAAAGAGAACCAGTGTCGCCTGCGCTACCTGCTGGAGCTGAAGATGAAGTACTAGTTCAGGACCAGGAATGAGGCAGGTCCTTCCGAAGAGAGAAATTCCTCATTCCCTCTATAGAAGGGGATCTTGAAAAGCTTGGCTGCACTGTTTTATTATATTCATATGGTCATTGTTTCTATTCTTAAAGTCATCATTGTGCTTAGATGCCCTTACTGAGTTACATAAATGACTCATACTTCTCTGTGCCTTATATTTTGCACCCTGTAAATACTGCTCTGAGTGGATACATTTCCTGTATCAATGTTTTATCAGTAGCAGATTTACTTTTCCCGTACAATGAAGATTGCATCTACAGTTCTGATACTGTAGCTTTACTGTCTCCCAAAAGTATCTTTTACTAGGTTTTTGAAATGTCTGAAAGGCATTTGTTGTACAAAGCCACTGTCAAGATGCTTCTCAATGCTTTTTGCACATTTAATGCATTTAATGCAGCACCTTGTGCACTATGTTGCATCTTCAGACTGCTTTGCATAGATATCCCGTTATATATTGCATTACCCAATGCAAGTGTTGATGCAAATATCCATTCCCTCAGAAAGGAAAATATATATATATATAAAATGTTTGCTATAATGCTATGTAGTACAAGGAATAAATTGTACACTGGATGTGCACAGAAATGTTGACAGGATGAAGTATACAATGCAATTTGTGAGTAAGCCTGAAGCACTGTTATAACCCTACTATTTTGTAGAGTTTCTTAGCACAGCTCCGAAAGTGCCTGTGTAGTGAAAAATAATCAAGTAAAGTAAATCATGAATAGCTTGGGCAGAATCCTTGCACAACAGATACTCCAAAAGCTGCCATATGGTGTCAGTAATGAGAGGAGTCCCATTTGAATGTAATTGCCTCAGCGTTTTTGCACCATAACATCACTTGAACCAGTGATAAGTAAATAAAGAATTGTCCCTCTATCTTGCTCTAAATGTTTTCAGTTTTTCAGAGTAGTCTTGAAGGCTTGGGCCTGTTTTTGTCTGTGTTTTGTGTTAATATGGCATTTATTGTTTACCAACAATGTTTTTGGTGAATGACATTTTCTGTTTATTGTTGGGTGACATTTGATTTCGATGACCACAAGTGTAGACCGTATTGTCTTTGTCAGTAATCCAAACGTAAGGAAAACTCACAGAAATCCAAAACTTATTTTAAATATACCAAAAACACAAATGGGGTGGAGGAAGTGTCCTTCTGGTCTATAATGCATCATTAGGAACAAAAAACAAATGTTTGATTATGCCATACTATCAGTTTAAGGAAAAAAATATTTTTCCTAAAACTGATTTGTTTTAGCCCCACCCCCAGTTTCTATTGCGCTTCATAAATACAAATAATGTATTCTGTGCGTCACCTTCCATAACTAGTTTGGCTTCAGGAAGAAATAATTTCAGAAAGTATGAGTCTGAAGGTATACAGTCATGCTAGAATGTTTCTGAACCCCTTTTTGAGTTATTAACATACTCATTTAATCAAAGTGAACCTTTTCCTAACTTTAATAATGTAGCAACAAAGTTCCGCTATTAGCATACCGTACGTACACTATCAGACATAAAATGTAACGTTAATAGTAATAATCATTTTTATTTAACAAATTCATTGAAATAAAGTATCTTGTGAATATATGTCAAAATGTTTCCACGGTTGCTAGGAGATGCATTAACTGTTACTGTATGGGATTGACAGTCACTTTAGAACACGCTTTCAGCCAATCAACATCCAGGATGATGGAAACAACCCGTTTTATAAGAATATAATAATAATATGAAACGTTATGTACAGCCTTTGCTACATAAATTATGGCCGGGGGGGGACAGTTGATGATGTCACACTACTGTTGATGCGGCTGCCGGTAATATTTCTACTGATTGATTTGAACTCGACAACGGCGTATCACCAAAATAAAACAGAAGATGGTCTCTTGGACCATCCTCCTCATAGACTTCATGCAAGGTTGGTAACGCTAAAGTTTTTCATTTTGCCCAACAGCTGAGCCATGTCAACAAACGGTTAGCCGGTGACTAACGTTAGTTATCTGCTAGCTCAGGTAACGTTAACATGACGGCTGGTGGATCATTTTGCTAACGTTAGTTATCTGTTTTCTTAGCTAATCTTCTGAAAATCTGCTGCCGTTATCGCGATCTATATAACGTTAGGTTATTAATTCCTCCTCTCTTGGCACCCGCTTAATTTTACACAGAGCGGAGATTCCTTTGGGACCCGAAGGATGAAAACTATTACAGAAGGAGAGGGAGAGATGCGGTCCTGGATGAACTTGCTGCTCTACTTGGAAGTGAAATAAACTATTAAATCAAGTTGTTGTCAAGTGTTGCCTGAGACTTTGATTATTTTTCAATTGCTTCGTGTAACTGTCAAGTTGTATGGAAATTATGTTTCATGCAGTTTGTAACCTGCAACTAGTTGCGTGAAAGTTTCACCGTGTAAAGCCAGCCTTAGACCTCATCCTCCCCTCAGCTACCTCTTCCAGACTGTCCAGGCTCTCCCACAACTGAGCGGGTTAATGCTATTATGTTGTCAGCTGTTGTTGGCTTCGCTAATGCCATTGTGTGTGCCACCGTACGATTCACTTGTTAGGTTAACTCAAGATAGATAGATACTTAAATGATCCCTGGGGGGTTAGGGTTAGGGTTATTAATCTCCGCATTTCTAAACCTGCTTTGTGGAACAGGCCCCTGGTCAGTTTGGTGTTACCCATGCAGGTGAAAGAAAATCTGAGGACCTCAGGAAGCATTGAGTATTGAGTGTGCATCAGTCTGTGGAAGGTTATAAAGGTAGGTAGGTAGGTACTTTATTAATCCTCAAATGCTTAGTGAAAAGAAAAAAATAATTGTAATAATAATAATGTGCAAAAAGAAAAGGGTGAAAAAAAGTGAAATGTGCAGTAGTACTTGGGGTGGACAATCTCACAGTCCACTGTGAGATAAATAATATACAAATAGAGAGCATTTAACACAACAGCAACTTTACCTATAGAAGTAGACACCACCAAAATAACCCTACCCCTACGGTCAAGCAAAATTGACTATATTGAATATATGTTATTTGGGTTAGTGTTAAGTGCCAATAAACATTCAATCTACCCACAGTCAGACTTCTTCTGGTTTCTAGCCTTAGAAAATACTTGCCCATGTTCAAATATACTGACCTGGCCACACCAGGGTATATCTTTAAATTGGTGGGAATTAGGACCCAGGGATGACTGAGCTCTGGAAGGGGACAGTGGAGTGTGTGTCTATTTGAAAGAAAAAAAATCACACACAACACAATGTGTGACAGTCAGTGCCATACACAGCACAGGACAGCAATGAGAGAGATAGAGGAGGAAGGGTAGGGAGAGAGAGGAAGCATCATCTCTTCACTGTCCAAAATGGTCAAAGGAGCAGTGATCATTGGTTCTTTAACTGGTGCTGTCCAAGTGTGATCAACATTTTCTGGACCTTGGAGAGCATCTCTGCAGAAGACCAAATCCTCAGGCACTGGGCTGACTGGACTTGGTAACATGGATATCCAGCTGGGCTACTGAATGTTTAAGTTTGGAGAAAACTTAGATACCTAGGTTATGTTAAAAAGCATATTTTGGATTTTAACATGAGCTTTGTCAAGTCAGAAAAATAACCTGGCTTCTCTGAACTGTGCTACACACAGTGGATCATGGGTAGGTAATGCTTTACACACAATGTGCCTCAGTGTTTATTATGCTGTGAATGTGTTTCTGATTTTAGTGATGGAAACCTAGACACTGAACATTTGAAGATGCCCAATGCCCAAGAAGAATTATAACAAAATATATTCAAGTCATATCATGTTAAAACCAAGGTGGGGAAATCTTGTTCTGCATGAAACATGTGCTTTGAACATTATTTCCCTCCCACTAGTGATACTAGTGTTTCTTACCTTTCATGGATAAAACACTGCCTATAATAACTTGTGTAAACCCAAATGATCAAATTTGTGCAAATAAAAGTAACTTTTTTTGATAAGCGATATATTGTTTTAGTACTGATTTGTCAACAGTAATTGTAGAACATACTGAAAATATAGTTTTTGTAAGTAGTCTGTTCAGAACTTTTTAATGTGGAATAGGTGACAGCTTTGTTTGCTTTTAAGGTTGACAGTGGCTTGGTACTGTGACAGCAAGGACAGACTTTTACACAGCAATTGTACGTCCCAAAATCATTTGCTATTATCTACTTTGAACAGTTGTCCCTTGATTATCTCATGCACTCTTCCATATTACCAGAACTCAGTTGTTCTTGTAAAGCTAACCAAGTTTTTTAACTAAGTCTTGTGTTGTAGTGTTTGGGAATAAACCAACAGCAGTTTGAAAAAAAACAAACAGCCAACATTACTAGTGAACAGCTCAGACTCTGAAACTGACACCCATTGCCTTCACAACTCTTGTCTTCAGTACACACAAACAGTTTAGGATGGGACTCAATGCAAGATAATACTGCTTTTACATAAACAAGGTTACTGTATTTTACAGTAAACTGTTTAAAATTTACCCTCAAATCTATCTGTTTAGTAAACATGATGAACCACTAGTAGCAAAAACCCTAATGCAATATATTCTTCAGTTAATGTAGGTCATATTAAATGACCAGGGTAACTAGTTACTGCAGTATTCACCTTTCTGAGGTATTCTTCTGCCAAGAGTCCCTTAGACCACACCATACCTTTGAAAGTATGTCAAACTATGTTGTCATATGTTACACTGGTAGAGGTAATAGGAGACAACCTAAATTTCACACAGATGAAAAAGCATTGTTGAAGCACTTAACTTTTCTTTTAAAATGTATAGATTGCAATGGCAATGTTTGCTGTCTTCAATTCAGAATTGTTTCCCTTTTCAACAGAGGACATCCAGATTGATGACATCTAAGATAAGCATGGCGGAAGGTGGATTGGAAAGTTGTAAATGAATAATGGAGGAGAAGTCTGGTCCGATGATAGCCTCTGTGCCAAACCACACAGTGCCAAATCTCACAACTGCCCTATGGGGACCCAACCCTACAGTTGCTGTCGATGTGGGTGTGGTCACAAGCTCCCAGTCACAGATCCAAGACCTGATTGGGTTGTTCTGCATGGTGACCCTTAACCTCATTGCTTTATTGGCCAACACTGGAGTAATGGTGGCCGTTGCACGTGCCCCTCACCTGAAGAGGTTTGCCTTTGTGTGTCATCTTTGTGCAGTGGATCTGCTATGTGCCATCCTCCTTATGCCTTTGGGCATCATATCCAGCTCACCGTTTTTTGGCACTGTGGTGTTCACTGTTCTGGAGTGTCAGGTTTACATCTTCCTCAATGTGTTCCTCATCTGTCTGTCCATTCTCACGATCACAGCCATCAGTGTAGAGCGTTACTTCTATATTGTACACCCCATGCGTTATGAGGTTAAGATGAGCATCAACCTTGCCATTGGTGTAATGCTCTTCATCTGGGTAAAGTCAGTATTGTTGGCTTTGGTCACGCTGTTTGGGTGGCCAGCTTATGGTAACCAGAGCTCTATAGCGGCAGGCCACTGTTCTCTCCACTCGAGCCACAGTCGTCTGAGGAGAGCGTTTGCTGTGCTCTTCAGTGTGGTATGTTTCCTGGTGCCCGCAGTGGTTATATTTGCTGTTTACTGTGCCGTGTACAAGGTAGCGCGTTCAGCAGCCCTGCAGCAAGTCCCTGCTGTGCCAACCTGGGCAAATGCAAATGCTGCCAAGAATCGCTCCGACTCCATCAACAGCCAGACCACCATGATTACTACCACTCGCAGCCTGCCCCAAAGACTATCTCCAGAGAGGGCCTTCAGTGGAGGCAAGGCTGCCCTTACCTTGGTACTCATTGTGGGCCAGTTCTTGCTCTGTTGGTTGCCCTATTTCATCTTCCACCTGCAAATGTCTCTTAGCGCCTCCATGCAGAGCCCTGGGAACTTAGAAGAGGCAGTCACCTGGCTGGCCTACTCCTCCTTTGCGGTTAACCCATTCTTCTATGGCCTGTTGAACAGGCAGATCAGAGAGGAACTGGTCAAGTTCCGGCGCTGCTGCTTCACCCAGCCTGTGGAGTTTGGGGCGTCCAGCAACGAGGGCTCCCTTCAGGAGAATTTCCTCCAGTTCATCCAGCGAACCAGCAGCACAGCTGAAACCCGCTCCAGCTGTGCCAACACCAGCCCCAGAAACACTATGAATCAGGAAGTTAAGATCCCTGGACAAATACCTGAGGAACCAGCCTAGACATTGACATTGGCCAACATGAGTTAAGAGTACTAATATGGGCTATGGCAGCTTTCTGTTCTGATAAACTATGTTTCCTAAATGCCTTTTGAGTCAGTGCCCACTGCCTTGTTCATTTGCATGGGGTCCATTCAGGCATGATCTCTCACTTTATGTCAAGGTGGTATTTTTGTAATGTATCTGTTGTGTCTGTTTTCCCCCACTTATTTCTTGATTGTAAAAATGTATTTTGTTTTGTTCTTTAAATTTGTCCATTTTGGAATATAACTAAAATAACATGGTTGTGGTTGGAAAGGCATGTTTGTTAATGGTTTGTATGTATTTGTTGTATCCAGTTAAGAACAATTGTTTGCTATATGAATATGAATTGATCTTTGAGCTGTAGTTTACACAAACAGCATCTGTTTTTTTATTTGAATAACAATATCTATTTAAATAAAGGTTATGTTGGTGACTCTGACACGTTGTAAAATCTTGGTCTGCTATTACTTCAATGCAGGAAGTAACTTGATTAACAGCAACATACTGTAACTCCCACTTAGATCACTAAAATATCCCACCAGAGCACAACATGGAGGCCTCAGCAGTGTGAGAAACAAACGTCTGAGAGACAATGCCTCAGAGTCCCCGTGTGCAACAGAGATATGCTTATGTCGTCTGTCCCTGTTGTCATGGAAATTGAGTGAGCCTGTGACTCACATAGCAACAAGGTCCTTTCGGTTAGATGCATGCTTAGCTTTAGATCCCGATTGAAGACTACTGATTATAGCACTGCCCTGCTCTGCACACGACGACTGATTACACACAGCCCATACGTTCAGGTAGAGGCTCATTAGTGTGTGAATAGAGGCTGTGGGTCACTAGTGCAATGCTCCTTTCTGACTGACCCGGAGAATATGGGCTGCTGTAGTGACATGGCTGTGGTGAGGCAGAGGTAGTGAATTTACAATGGAAATCATTACTGGGCATTGATAATGCTCCGAGAGTGATAACAAAGTGCCATTTTATTACCATCTGCTGTTTGTATTGGTCTTTTACAAACAACGGGAAAGTCAGATAATGACAACCAACATTTTGCTGTATGGCCATCAAACTGGAGTATTTACCACTCTTACGTAACTGTGGTTGTATATCTAATACTTTGAGCTGCAAACAGCTACCAGATGCATTAGCTATCTTGCAACCTTGCATAGAGGATATGGATGCTGCACAAATGCACACAGCATGTTAATATGTTTGATGCTTGCTATTCCCATCCACCCATCCACACAAATAGAATGAGACAAAACCCATCCCTGCCATCCTGGATTACTAATCTCTATACCCCCACACCTGTCTGTCTGTCTTTCTCTGTCTCTCTGTCTTCTCATTTAATTCTCAGACTTAAATGTCTAGCCAATAAATAAACAAGATTGTTTCTCTGTACCTGTAAGGGACATTAATCTGGTATCTCAGTATTCCAGAAACAATAGCTACTGACCTCCTAACACAAGGCAAACCGCTATGTACTTATGGACAGACTAAATAAAGCTGGAACAAAAACAAGGGAATAGACTCATAAAGAGTCTCCTCTTTTCATGGCCTGTCTGGTGGAGTTTTCATCCGGTTTCCCCCAAGCGAAAATCATTCAGAACAGTCACCACTGTATTACCACCCAGAGGGTATAGAGGAGAGAGGAGTATGCACTCCCACAAACATCTGGAAGTGTGACTGTCAGGACACAGTGCTCTGATTTCTCCACTCAGATGCAACTAAGCCGTGAGTGCGTAAATGGAAAAGGGTAGTGTATTTTTTTCAAGGATATTTTTCCAATGGTGTGCGTTAGTTTAGAGCAAGGTTTTGACTGCCTTTTTTCAGACATGCATTTTGCATTCTACCCTGCCTCGGTCTGGAAATATAATTCCAGATGCCTGCGACCTGATTGAGGTTTATACACAGCCAACAGAGGACAGCACTTAGTGAGCCAGATATTTCTGAAAGTTTCCGAGGGTTGTTACGCAGCTACCTTAGTCTCACCAGGCTGACTAGCGCTCCATATCAGAGGGTCAAAAAAGGCCTAATCTGGGATAAATTTGATAAGTTTTGCCAAGTGCCTTGACTATTTTTCATGAACAGTAAACACACACAAGTGAAACGTGTTTTATAGTCGTGTCTCTGTTTTTCATACTTTGTCAGAGGTCAAGTCATGCAGTCCTTTGGGTGTCTGAGAGAGACAGTAAATGCCTATCTGCTTTGCGTCACCTCTGTAATCAAGTGAAGTGGGTTAAGGACCACAATCCATGGAAAAGAGAGCAATAGGGGTCTGTCATTCAGGTCACACCAGAGGACAAGCTTATTAACGATGTAAACCCTGAACTCACTTGGACCTGTGACCTAGAAATGTCAGTTTTATAAACAAAACACAAAAAGACACCAAAACATTGATAATAAATTAGGTTAGTATACCATAAAACAAACCCAGAGTCGTAACCTGGTATACACACAATGCTCGGTTTGGACTTTATTAACTGTTCACAGTTGTCTAAAACATTACAACAATGGAGGGGATAGAAAAACGAGCTTGTGGTTAGAAAGTCACTAGTTTGAATTCCCGGACCTGCCGGGAAAATCTGGTGGGTCTCCCTCAACACCAACTGTCAATGTGCCCTTGAACAAGACACTTAACTCTGTGGCCAACAGTAGAAGACTTGTACCAGACAGCTCCCAGGTAAAGGTAAAACACAAAACATTTACTTTTCTGTCTGCCCAAATTTTATTGCAGGGCATATCTATACGTTGTAAAATCATTTTTATTCACCCTGGGCTGCTCCTCACATTGTATAATTTGTGAACAGTTTATTTAGCAATGCCATCATTTTAATTCAAGCGCTTGTAAAAATAATTCATTTTGTGACTATGCTACAGTATTACAGCAATGTTGTGCAGCGGTAACATCTTTTACATATCATGATAAAAACAATAAAGATACGTTACACTGATTTATACAGTACAAACAGTTTCCAGCACCAGTGATTACATTGTTGGCAGGCAGGCTGCTGTGTCCAAGTCAGCTAATTCAAAAAGCTCTTTCTGCAGGCTGCATGTTCTGACAGAAAGCAGAAGTTCAGAGCTTTTAATTCGGTTGGGGAATTTTGTGTTTCCTTCATCACCTAAAGATTAATTTTAGATTGTATGATCTTTAAAATGTGAATAAAGAATAGATTGTTTTGGTGTATTATTTAGCCAGAAGATATGTCAGTTGTAACTAAATTAGTATCAGTTAAATGGAGGGTCTGTTAACCTCAGACACAATCACTGGGACTCTCCTTCGCCACGGTTTCCGCACACTCATCAATCATCACAGCTATTCAGACCCTGCCACCACTCCACTACCGCTACAGTACCGCTTAAGGAGAAACTGAACAGCTTGGGCTACTTGTGAGAGGCTAATTGAGTTCATTTTCTAGTGAGAGATAAATACAGAGGAGTTATACAAAATAACTAGAGACAACATATGAGCAACAGGGTGCGCTGTACACCAATGAACTCCCTCCCCTCCCCTAGGTTTGGTCATCTCTGAGCAGATGGGGCAGGTACATTTTACTGCACTAGGAATTTGTCTATTGTGTAAATAAAATAAATATTGCAAATTAACAGACGTTAGCAAGCACAATGTCCATAATAAGAGATACACAATCCAAAGATGTGCAGTGTGCATGGACATACATTGTACTGGGACGCAAATAACAGCAGTAATGGTTCAGTAGCAGTCTTGGTGACAAGGTAGTGCAGATGTGATTGATGGGTGAGGGTCAATGTTTACCGTGTGCTTGTGTGTATAGGGGACGGTCAGGATGGTGGCTGGTTAGTGAGGTTCACAGCAGAAAGAAGCTGTCCTTGTGCCATGGTGCATGTGTTAAAACATTTAACAAGGCAACATATGTACCGATAGCAAACATGCAGTATACCAAACACACATTAGGAAGCAGATTTTATAAAGAACAATATTTATGTATCCCCAGCTTATCTTTGTGATTTTATTTTATTCTTTCATCCATTGCACTATACTCCAGTAGACCACACTATGAAAACAGTCTGAATCAGAATCCCATTATTTCCAAGTAAAATGAACACAGAAATAACACCTGAAATAACACCTGTAGTCACATCAGTGCATACTGGCACACATGGTATGGGGACAACAACACCTCACGTTCTGTGAGGGGCATAAAATAGAGAGTAGACTATGGATATCACTCAGCATATACATGTACACATTCATACAGTTATACATACATACATATTGTTACGTGCATTCAGGCAGCGTGGAATTGAATCAATTGCAGCCACAGTTGAGAGACTGAGGTAGCTGCACTGAGTAGGATGGGAATGCATGAAATGGTTCAGAGCATTGTGGAGCATGAACATAGTTCTTGAGGATAAAATGGTGTAGAAAGGTTTGTGCTGGTATTATGTGTTGCAAGTTGTGCAAACAGCAATAGGTAACCAGTAGAATGGACTACTAGACCATAACAGGATAGAACAGGAGTGGGACTACAGTGAGTTCCTGTGGTGGAAGATGGGGGTGGGGGGGGGCAAAGATTGCATGAGTGCACAGAGGTAGACTTCCAGTAGACTGCCCTAATCCTTCCAGCAAGGATTAGGGCAACAGCTCTTGGGATGAAGTGGCAAGTAGTCCTGTTCTTAATAGACCAACACAGAGTCTTCAAGATGAGAGGACATTGTAAAAATAATCATAAAGCTTTCAAAAATACTTTCACAAATCATCATCACATGATATTTGGACCTGAGAAAGTGCAAGGCAAATTTACATCTTACATTTGGACATTTCTCACACAGGTGAGAACCTTTTGTTTAGCATGTCACTCGGAGAATGTCGTGAATGATGGGCCTGTAAAAGCCAATAAAGGCATTCCTCATCAAGGGGCAAAGCAGTCAGCAGTCCACTATGTTCCATCAGGGTGTCAGTGGCAGGCCTGCAGGGGTCAGAGCAGTCTGGTCTGTGGCCGTCCTCCTTTCTACCATTCCACTGAGGCACAAACACCATGACCACGCAAGGCAAGCTAGCCGAGGCACAGCTCCAGTTGGAGGATATGGGGGAGCAGGAGGAGAGCACTCTGTGGTCCTCGCAGGGATTGCCACACGAGAAAGCAGCAGGGGAACAGATGGAAGTAGAGGTGGAAGTACAAGCTGGAGATTTGGATTCCACCCACAGTGAGACGAGGCTTCTGGTTCAGGACAGGGATCCCAAAGGAGTCAACAAATGTTTGAGGGTAAATAACGTTGTACACGCATGTGATGTACCCAGAAAAATACATATAAAGAACATACAACACAAGCCACAAACAGTGTTAGTTTGGAGACAGAGAGAGTGAAAGGTCAGTGATTACACACACTCTGCATACCACTCTTCCCGTGTCTGTTGAATTCCAGATAGCATATGGGATGCAAAAAACAATTGAAGCAAAATTCTTTCTACGTTTACAGCCATACATTGAATTTTCTAAAAAGGCTTTGTGGGTCATATCCATGATGATGATGATAAAGAAAAATATAACTTACAAATGAATTGTGACGAATTTGTTGAGGTAAATGCTTGTGTCTACTTCACAGCTCCAGACTCTCATGGTGCTCATCTTGTTTGAGATCTGTTTCTCCTCAATGGTATTGTTAGTTGTAGTAGTAGATAGTAGTTTTTGTATCAAAATATTGAACAATACTGACCTCTGGTGGATATAATCATAAACACAGTTCTGTTTTTGTTACTCTGCATTTGGTGCTATACTGTATCAAGTTCATCAAGTCAGAGCATCGTTAGTGATGGAAACCTTTCTGTTAGTGCAATAGCTCCATGTGCATCACCCATCCTTCACATACTGTATGTAATAAGATCATATTTTATAGCTCTGTTTTCATCGCTTCAATTCTACACACTATAGAAAAATAATCCCAATCAACCATTCACTTATGTATCGCTTTTTGTCTCTTGAGGTTACCTTTGAGGATGTGATAGCAGAGCCTCCTTCGGTGCGGAGCTTTGATAGGGTGTGGCTGTGGAGCCACGCCCTGTTTGAGGTGTCCAGACTGTGGTGCTACCGCCTCATCTCCCTCCTGCTGGCAGTGCCTGTCTCACTGGTAGCAGGGCTCCTTTTCGCTGTTCTCAGCTGTCTTCACATCTGGTAGGGTTGTTGTTACAGTGAAGACGAGGGATAGACTTGAGCTAGAATGAATAGCTATTTTTTTCTTGTTGTGGGTGGAAAACATATTTCAGTGATGAACATGAGTATTACCTCTTATCTATCACAAGATTACATGGGAATGCAATAAACCTTCGACAGTATAAGAGGTGGAATTTAATGATTACTATGTATTCCTAGCCAGCTGAGCTCATGTTGTATCTATTTCTACTTCTCCCCAGGTTGATCATGCCCTGTGTGCAGCTCTGCCTCATCAACATGCACTGGGTCCAGACTGTGTGGGGCAGCATACTGAACATTGCCATTGGCCCCTTCTTCACTAGTATTGGAAAGTGCTGTGGCAGTATCACCATCCGTTTGGCTAGAGACTAATCCAGGGTGCCCCTGTCTGTCATCCAACTGCAGTCACTTAGCTGTGCTGGGAATGAATCATGGAGTAGAGATACACATAGAGAGGGCTTAAGTGAAACTTGTTAACATGTTTTGCTCACCTGTCATGATATCAGCCATGTTGATATTCAGATGCCCAGTGGTCCCTGCTGTAAAAACATTGTTAGAAGTGATGAGAGATATATGCAGATAGGTGGGCCGAACGATACATTTGTAAATTGGGCTGAGAGTGTATCAGATTTGTATGAGAGTGCAAATGTACAATTAGATTGCAAATCTATCTAGGTCTAGGTCTTCAGTCTTTAGGCCCTTGGTCGCATAGGTTTCCTGCTTGCCTGACTGGCATTAAGAGAGGCTAATACTATTGATAGCAAGTTAACTGTATCCCACAAGCACCTGAATGGACCAAGCTACTAGTACTATTTGTCTCAGGCAGTGTTTTTCTGGACTAAAGAAATAACAGAATGTGCAATGATATTGTCAATATGTTGAATGAAATAACATGAATGAAGTTGCACGCATTTCTTTTGTCTATTATTGATTCCGATGTACTATGTTATATGTGAGAATGAGGTTGACATGAAGTAAATTCAGTCCAGTTCAACTGAAATCATTGCTGTTCCACATTAAAGACTGAAACTTTTTGAAGTCAGGGTTTAAAAGATGGAACACGCCAAAGGAAATCACCAAGAACTTACAGGCAAATCATAAAAACAGCAGCAGCAACATTAGAGAGATGTAAAAGGTTCTCCACAGTCTAATCAGATCCAAGTCAAGTCACTGTAAGGCAAATTTGTGCAAATATCAACCACTGTCTTTGCTTTAATTCAATTCAGTCTTATTTAAAATGACAGTAACTTCTCTTTTTTAGGTAACCCCTTTGTGCAATGCAAACAGCAACATGTGATTGGGTTCATCAATATCAGTGGGAAACAAAACAACATGAAAAGTACAGCAACATATAAACATATGTATGAATTGAATATGTCACTTAAATCAAGATTTTTCTTTCCTTTTAACATGCATACACCCATATATAGTTTATGAATGCTCAGCCACCAATACTGGTGTGCTGCTGACATTCAAGGTCTGCAATACACACTACACAAAGTCTACACAAGTCATTTTATAAATATATTTTTTTAATCATTTAAATTATTTTTTATCAAGTTGTAATACTCTATGGACCATTTAAAAATGTTTTCAAATGCCTCATGAGGTTGATCTTCACTGATAGAAGAGAATTTTAAATGGAAAGTATTTACTGTTAGTAACACATCATGGTGTTTCCACATAAGTAAAGGATTTGTGTACTTTTCCCAGCACTGATCTTACAGTACAGTAACATACCACTTAGGATTCAGGTGAGAGTTTCCATGGTCACTGGAGTAGTAATTCCCCTTAGAAATGTTCAAGTTCTAAAATAAACTTTAAAATAGCTTTTGGTAATTGGAACTAGAATTTGCAATCATCTCCACCAACATACTATTTCATGCACTTTAATACTGACGTTGGATGCAGACTTCCACCTTGGTATAACTACAGTTTAAATTGCTGCAGTTGTTTGGACAATACCTTGCAGAGGAACGGCAGTGAATGGGTTACGTTCATAATACCATACCTGTCATTTGTGTATTGTCATTTTGTTGTTGGGTGGTGATGTGTTAATAATGCCTCACAGTAGTAATATTACATCCCAGTAACAAAAAGTGTAACACAATATTAAAATGTTAATTTTGTTATTACCTCCTCTAAATATCAGATTGAAATTGAATTATCCAAAACTAAATCCCACCACCATCACCCTCCTAGAGGACTCTCCTCTCAGGTGACGGGAGTGTGAAAACACTAATCTTGTTGCAATGAGAAATGGAAAAAATAAGAAAAACCTTCTCTTCTCAGTGGGAAGTATTCCCACTGCTTTGATTTTATCCAGCAAAAAGATGAGCTGATAACCCTGATCTTTCACAGGTGAGGCCCTTGAGTCATGCTGATTGTTGAAGGTAAGACAAGGATGCAATTTTGAGGGTGTAAGGTAAGATTAACATAAAGAATTACTGCTGCAAGGAAGTTATAAGTGAAGCAGTAATATTACTGAAAGGCTTAACGAGTTGCATAGACCTATATGGTGAGTAACAAGCCCAACACTGTTCATTTCAAAGGAAGGACACCCCTTAGTAAAATATATTTTTGAATTAAGAATACAATATTTTTTCTGGAATAGATGTTTTTCTCCCTCTGAAAGATAAAGACGAGGTTAAAACACAGCAAAGAGACACAACTGGCAAACTAATAGATGATTCACCCCCTGTTATGCCTGATGAAGACCAACAGAGGTAGAAATGCTACTAATAAACACTAAGGGAGCAACAGGTGCAGGTTTATATATTTTTTCATTCATGGTGTACTACTGTACCTAGCACCTAGCATAAAAGCTTTAGCCCACACGTTACATGTAACTGATACCTATTTATAACATTACATATAGGACTCTAAAAGCAGGTAGCGTGTGAGCATGGTGCATGTGCCCGTCTCCATTACATGGAAGAGAGGAGCCACTGCAGTCTCAGTTGAATGAATTGCCACCTAGAGGCACAGGCATGACTCTTTGCAGCTATTTCTGTCCTTCTCTCTCCATGCCTAACCGGCCTCTCCCCTCTCCACCGCCACGCCAGGAATACTTCTCTAATTGGTTTGGCTCCTGCTCACATGCCCCCCGATCCTATTCCACCACTCCCTACTCTGCCACCGGGGAACTAGGGCAAGGAACACCAAGCCATGGCAGAAAGTCACACTTCCTCAGAGCGTACTGTTTTCACACCCCACTGAGCAGCGATGCGTTGATCCAGATAAATAGCAACACAGCTGGAGGTGCTATTAGTCGTCATACTAATTTTCCCAGGGACTCTTCCTCTTCCCCCCTCACTTTGGCAACAACAGACAGTAGGAGTTTGTTTATGCAACACGCTGATATAGAAATGACTGATAGGAACAACTGCACAGCTTAAGGGAGATTGAATCATAGTTTTATTTTGAAGGTGTATTGAATTTTATAGTATTAGACCAGTCACACATGTTTGAAGAGCCTCAAGACCCACCCTGTATGAACTTTTTCCTTCATGTACCATTAAGATTATGACACATTCACACAGCTTAAACCACTGAATTGTTCCAATTTCAACTCAATTTAGAAAGTAAGCATTTTGATGAGAATAGAATAATTAACACATTTTCTTTTTTTCTGTGGATTGCATGTAATATACAGGACATATACAGGTCCCACTTTCATGGCTTTGTTTCTCCCACTCTCACTCTCACTTTCCAAGAAATGTAACAAAAACAGAATAAAACCATAATAGAGACTCTATTTTACATAGTAACACGTACAAAGTTGATTACAATGCAGCATGCTGAGTAGAGCACAGTACAGAGTGCTTGCTAACTACATATTTTCAGTGTCAGATGTGATGCTTTAGATCAATATACTGTAAAATTAAATTTGATCCTTGATTAAACATATAGAAAGACAGGCGTAGACACTAAAAATGACAGTATTGAATCCAACACATGCATGTCCTAAACACGTCCACCTGTATGTATTTCTGACAATAATAATGTAACATTAGACTTCATAACTGGACCTAAACATTCATTCATCACGTGTGTTATGAAGGAGTTGAGGAGCTCCACACATTGTAGATGACATTCCTTTTAATGAATAACAGGCAAAGTGCACAATACTGTACACATTACTAATTACATTACATTACATTACAGTCATTTGGCAGACGCTTTTATCCAAAGCGACTTACAATAAGTGCATTCAACATAGGTAGACAATAGAACTACTAGTCACCAGAAATCGTAAGTGCATTTCCTTCCTAAACAAGCGTCTAAGAGCAGAACCAGTGCTGAGGTAAAAGAGCAATAAGTTAGATACATACTTTTTATTGAAACAAATGAGACAAATAAGTGAAACAAATAAATAAGTGCTAAGAGGAAGGGTCAGGGTAGTGTTTCTTGAAGAGGTGGGCTTTCAGCCTGCCTACTCTATATTCATGTCAACATGCTTTTCCTATGACTTTCCATTGTGCAATTTCATTGTAAAAAATATATTCCTTTCTGGAGGCAAAATTTAGTGGTGGGATTTGAGTTGTGCGGCCCAACTGAGGCCAGAGTAGGAGAGTGGGTTTGTGCTTACTGCTTCGCTCTGCAGTGGAAATTCGTGCCACCATGCAAACCCTGCCCAGCTAACCCCACAACCCTATGTGAAATGTGACACAGCCCTGGGTTCCCCTTTAAGGCATGTCTCTTCTGTCTGTGTGCATTGCATTGTGTGTATGTGTGTGCGGCAACGTGTGTGTGTGTGTGTGTGTGTGTGTGTGCGGCTGCGCGTGTGTGTGTTCACCAGCTGTCCACTGGCATGTCAGGGGTGGCGTCACAGGAGTGACACGGGGGTTCAGAAGTACTGAGGGGGCTGCTTGCAGTTTGCTCCAGGAAGGTTTACTCTCACTATCTTCTGCCCAGCCCTCAACGGCCCGCTGTCCTTGCCCCCGTCCCAGCCAACGCTTGCAGCCCCACCATGGCGGACCAGTACCAGTATAACACCAATGAAGAGAAGATCACGAAGGACAGCCACACCAAGGAGATTGATCTGATCAACAGAGACCCCAAGCAGATCAATGAGGACGTGGTGAAGGTTTGTGCAGCATGGACACACCACAATCTCTCAAACTGGTTTAAGAATGTAACCTTTATCTGAGTATGTATGGGAGCGCGTAGAGAAAATGAAGTGTTAGCTGGGAGCTAACACAGAAGAGCAGGTTACTATGCTGCTGAGAAGATCCCTAAATAGTCCAAGAGCTATTCCTGCTGCCTGAGCTGAACACAATGTTTATTTATGGAATGGTAGAAGGGTGTGACACTGATATATTGTACCATCGTGTCTTATTTAGGCCTGACCACTGTTTATCCTGCGATTGTTGCCATGTGTACATATCACAACAGAATATTTTCTCTGAGGACAGGACAGCATACACAGTTAGATTCACTAATTGGAGGTTCATGTAAACATTTTCAATGAGAACACTAAATTGTGATTTATGTATGCAGCATTTGTTCAGGGGACTGTTCAACAACTGGAATGATTTACACCCGTTTTATGTTCAGAAAGTTAAAATAATGATAAAGATTCATGGTTTTATATATTTTGAAACAGTAAAGTTTACTAACAGTCTCGTAACTGATAATTTAACACTCCCAGTTCTCATCCATGCTTTTCATTTTCATGCTCACATTGACTTTCATGAATTTATATTTTGCCGTGGTTCATTATCAAAAATAGAGGGCATTGTTCAAATCTAATTCAACAGTGATTGGAGCGTCTCTAATCAATCAGGCATTCTCAGCTGCTGAACCATCAGATTGATCAGCGTTGCAGTGTTGGGTTTCTCTGTCTAATGTTTCTGAAAGAACACTGATTGTCCATTGCAAAGTTTCTCTCAAGTAATCTCATAAGTATTCAGAGACCTTGCAGAGAACTTTTGAATTTATGCACGTCTACTTATTCAGAGGAGGCATCTCGTCCATGTAACATCCACATGTCATGATGTCAACATTTTATAGTTTAGTTTCAACTATGCACCAGCTTTTTCAATAGTGCTGGATACTGAAAACACTTTGCAAACACAAATTGGACATTTTATAGTCGCACTCATGCATTTTACATGAAGGTATTTTTGATTACTGAAATGTGTTTGAATGGATGGGGTAGAAACATTTGGAACAAACATATTCATCATGAGTCACTCTGTGCAACTTTGGCAGTCTGCCACTATAAAACATATATTTCTTATTCAATTAATCACAATACATTACTGGTTTCTCTGCAGAAACTTTCCCTCTGCTCCTTTCACTCTGCAAGTTTAAAAAGAATCAACAATAGTAGCAGCACACACAGTGCTGGTATTAGTAGAAGGATAAAAACCTAGGATTGGCACCCCAATATTTTATGACCTTAGGGATGTGTTGCAGTAATAGCCTCTGTCCTCTCACTAGGTGGAGTTTGAGGATGTGATTGCAGAGCCTGATGGTACGCACAGTCTGGATGGGGTGTGGAAGCTCAGTTACACCACCTTCACTGTGTCCAAGTACTGGTGCTATCGTATCCTGTCCGCCATCTTTGGTATTCCTGTGGCTCTGCTCTGGGGTTTCCTGTTTGCCTGCATCTCTTTCTGCCACATCTGGGCCGTGGTTCCCTGCATCAAGAGTTGCCTCATTGAGTCGCAGTGCATCAGCCGCATCTACTCCCTCTGTATTCAGACCTTCTGCGATCCCTTCTTTGAAGCTCTGGGCAAGATCTTCAGCAGTGTGCGTGTGGCCTTGCGCAAAGAAGTCTAGTAATGTTTACAATATGATTGGATGAAATGTGGTAGCATCCAGAGGATCAGTCCTGGTGTCTTCCTTATTTGCCAAAACACCTCCTCCCTTTCATCGCCTGCTGTCCCCCACCCTCCCATCCTCAAGCTCAGAGCCCTGCCTGCCCACCCCTCTGAGTCCTGACATGCCCAGTGTGCCCTCTGCTACCAGAAGCTCTGTGACAGCTGCAGTAGGCAGCATGGTTCTGTGACATCTCTGGCACCCCTGAAAGGCTCAGTGCTACTCATTGAGGGAGAAGAGGGCTGCCTGCCATGGGGAGGATTCGTCTGGCCTCATCTACTAGTAGCACAAAACACACAGACAATGGTTCATATATCACATGAAATGAACTCCCCAGCGATCCTGTACCTGTGGACAATACTGCTCGTATGCATTATATTTGGCCACTTTTCAATTTATATTGATACTGTATGTTGCTGTGTCTGATACTATTTTAGTTTATATTGTACTATGGAGTTTAATAATCATGGGGATTTAACATCATTGGAAAATCTTTTACATAACAAAGGAATTGGAAATATGTTTTCTCTACTGAATTATTTCGATTAAACATTACTAATGTTTTCAATTTGAGAATCTGCTTTCTTTATATATTTAAAAAGCTTATTCAGATAGATTTTCCTTCTCAATTCTGATAGCTCTACAGTAACAGGCAGACCTTTTGGAGATTTGCAACTGTAAGAAATATGCCAACAGATTATTTATGTTTCTTTTAATAGAGGTTGATGACCTACTGCTGGAGTAAAATGTGCAAACCTCTCAATGACGTACATGAGATTTGTTTATATAGCCTGCAGTATACTGATATTCTGTACCTAGATTGTAGTGGGGCAAATTACATGTGAGCTTAATATAAATTTATGGGCATTTTATAACTGATGAGATTGTACTTATAATAATATATATGTAATATAATATATAAGTATATAGCACCATTTGGAAAAACATTATTTCAAAGCATTCTGGGGAGTTGAAAAAGAGAATATTACTCCGTGGCCATTTTCTTTCTTTAAAAACTACAGCAATCGCTTCAGTCACTTTCACATCAGTAGGATGTGGACATTACATTAACAATTAGAGCTTCTTGATCTTTTGATCTCCCATAGAAATGAAAAAAAAGAGTTCTCTCTTGATACGACACAATTTATTTCAAATAAATAAGAGATACATATGTATTTTACCCAAAATACAACACTCCAAATGTAAATATGTTCTCAGTGTTTCTAAGATGCTTCCAGTAGCCTTAAAGACAAGATGAAAAAAACAACAAATTGACCATAAAAGGAGAAACTAGTTTTGTAGAAAATTTCGATCTTTATGCTGATGTTGTGATTTTTACAAGGAATAGTTTCAAGTAGTGTCATATTTAAGGCAGGTTACCCTCTTACACTATATTTTCTGGAACAAATTAACAGATAATCAATAAAAGTATTTATATTTATATTTATCTCCCAAAATACATTTTCAGACTATGCAGCAATGATATAATTACAGCATCTCTGTATAAATGGTTTCTTCAAACATAGCATTCAAAAACTATAAAGACAGTGAATATGTAGAATATGTCAATATGTTTGGTGCTACCAAAATACAACAAATTCTTCACAGGCGTGCATCTCATGATTGTTTTTACTTGTTTCCTCAAGAGAAACTGTTTGTTTCTTTATTTGCTTCCTGAAAAACATGAGTAAACCTTTACAATTACAGACACATAAGTTACCCTCTACATCTATTGGCATCCTCGGTAAAGTAAACAGCTCACAAGTAACCAGATGTAACTTTAATTAAAAAGAAAAAATTAAAAAAGGCTGTTGCTTCTGTTATCGGCACCTTTTGATGCCAAGTTAATTTAAGTCCTCTTAAGTTTGTTGTTTGTTCCGGTGAATCTGGTATAACCTGTACAAATACGACCCAGCTAGATCATGAAATTTACAGCGTACACCTTTGTTATAGTCTGTCAAGCCTTTACTGCCACATCTTACATTTGAAAGGTTTACGATGTTTAAAGAATGCTCCCGATATTTTTATTTTACTCTGGAATAGGGTGAACTACATGATTGATGAATTGATGAAATGTCAAAGTAGCGAGGCGCTAAGGGAGCAAATACTTGCATAGCCTTGATAAGTCAAGTCAATTGATGCTTTACAATGAATCTGAAAACAACGAATATCAGATGCTTCACCACCTACATGGCTAAAACGGTTAACCTTAGTATGAATAAAATTGACAAAACAACAAACTCAGACTTAATTAGATTTGCAACAAATGGTGTTACAATTAACTCATGCCCACAGTCTACCCTGTTCACACTGATACTTCCAGCAGGATAATGAGCCATGTCACGCAGCACACGTGCTCTTAAGATGTTTCCAGGAACATCAATATGACTTTAGTTTACTCCAACGGCCTGAACAGTCCCCAGATCTTAACCCAATAGAACACCTTTGGGATAAGGTGGAACAGGATGTTCACAGCATGAATGTGCTGCCAAAGAATCTGCAGGAACTCAGTGACGCTATTGAATCAGTGAGGACAAACATCCCTGTGGAACATTTCCAACAACTTGCTGAACACGTGCCTTGAAGAATTCACACACAGTGTTCAGGAGGCAAAATGGGTCCTACCCAGTATTAGCTAGGTGTTAGTAATATAGTGGTCGCTGAGTGTATTTGTGCTGTTTATTTTTGTAAGCTTTTTTTTGTATCTTTACCAGTTATGCCAATAGCTCTGCAGGCCACTCTTCTCTTACAGCAATAACACTCGTCATAAAGCCATAACATCTCACAACAAGTATGTAACAGTTCAAATGTAGGTGATCCAAAGCAAATGCAACAAAAGTGACATGGCACACAATATCTATAACAGGTAAGTAATTTCATTGTAACAAACTGGATCCATAAACTTCCCCTTATCTCTGACCTGGCTGACACCAACCACTGCCTCAATAGAGTGGGCGGCCAAGGTTGACAGTGCTTATAAACTCAATCCATCATTTAACATTCTTTTCCTTCCTCTCCAGATCAAATGTAAATATACACTTTCAGTTGATTGCTCACAATGGTCCACAAGAAA
>CABFOQ010041815.1:0-25471 GCA_900660455.1 Gephyroberyx darwinii
AACTCGTATTTCAGTGAAATGATTATCGCCATTCATAGCAAATGTCTTCTTGAACAGGTAAACTGTTCAAGAACTGAACTGTTCATTAGATGCAACCAACATTTAAACTAGTAAATAATAACTGTAAACAGAATATAAAAAACATCTAATGATGTCATGTTAAAGTCATATCAAGAGACTATAAGGCACATTTAAACAATTACCAATTAATATACAAAAGGTGTGTATTTTTGTATTGCACTACATATGTCTGCATGCACACACTTCTCCTGTTACTAGCCCATTCAAAGCAAATTTTCCAGTGTTAACAATATTAATAAACACTCAGAGCTGATATGGCTCTGTGGCGGGTGTTCAAAGCTATGTAAGTGTTAAATTAACTCTGATCGGTGTGGACCTATAACACTGATATAGTGTTTATTATCATCCATCAACATTTACACCCTCAGAGTTAAATTAAGACGGACTATTTTGCTCTGTATCCCACTTCAAGTCTGGAATAAGCTCTATCTTTGTATGAAGAAAATTTACACAAAAACCATCAGCCAATAGGATACATGCTGTACATGTAACAGTTTTACTGTAACATATACATGTGTCAGTATCCTGGATGATATTGGTATGCCTCGGGTATCTTATTTTGGTTTCTCAAAGTTTGGACAAGAGTGTATCATGGATACTGTGAACAGACTAAGGTGTTTAAATGTGCCAACACAAAAATGGGATATTGATGACCATGTAAACACACTCATTGCAACGGTATGTTCCAATGAGCTACCAATTTGGTTTGATCACAGTTTTAAAGGAATAACATAAGGAGAAATTCAGAGACCCATTATGTGTTATTCTCATCTATCAGTTGTGTGAGTTGAGTGTCTGTGTCAAGTATTATTTTGGACAGTGCATAAATCTGGGGAGTGTGTTTCGCTTAGCAACAGGATAGGATCAGAATTACAGTTGATAGCATGCTTACCACAAATAACCCTTTGATGTATTAGGCATACACTTTACATCCATTGAACTTTGGTGCCAACTTGTAGAATTCATGCCTAGTACGTTTGTGTCCCTGAGGGAACCTCAGACAACAATTTTTAAGTCTGTCTTTTCAATTTGCTTGCAGTATCATTTGGAGATCCCCAAGCCAGTTTTCATGTACTCATAAACCACATAGCTGATGCTGACAGCAGGAATGACTTTCATAAAGTTGGGCAGGATGCCCCTGTAGAGTCCAAAAAAGCCATCTTTGACCACAATCCTCTTCACCAGTGTACTCATGGAGGGCTGGTCTGAGGCATCCAGAGACGCTGGAGATAAGAAATAAGTTAGGGTTGTTGGTAGGAGCGTTGCATCAAATAACATGCTTTTTTCCAGCGAGAGGTAACTAAAAATAAAAACATTTTTAACTTCAATATCCAGAAATTATGTTACGTGATGTTAGTAAACTACACATAGCACATTCATGTTCACCAAACCGGCTGGTCTGAGATCACTTTGTATCAAAAGGACACCAAAGGGATGAGAGAGGCAAAAGATCAAAGAACATTGCTGAGTCCAGCTGTCTCTGGACAGAGCGCTTGCTCGCTTGTTTAGGAGACAGTTTTGTATTTCACTCTTTAATTTTGATTCTCTGGGTGAGGAAGTGTCCACATCCAACACTAGAATTTCATTTAGTCAAATAGGACAGATCTACATGGCCTTATTCTCTGTTGCAGTCCCACTTTGTTATTTAGCCTCATAAAATGGGTCAGTTTTTACATAAAATCGTGCCCAGTGTAGCTTTATGGAGCTTTGTCAGAACATAACTACCTAGCCTATAGTAAGACAAACTATATCCTTCTTGTACCCACATACAAACAAAAACTGAAGCTGGCTAGACCCAGCAAGACCATCAGCTGGCGGTGGACATCTGAAGCAGTGGATGGTCTGCAGGACTGTTTAGCCTCCACTGACAGGGAGGCCATGAGAGGCTGGTGAGACAGTGTAGAGGAATAAATACATGTAAGATGTAACCTTTTGTGAGAAAGGCATGGCTCTCTAAGAAAACCATTGGTACAAGGTACAACAACAACAAGCCTTGGTTCACCAAGGAGCTGAGGGTGCTACGATCTGCCAAGGATCAAGCCTACAGGTCTGGGAACAGAGAGGATTACCACTCCGCCAAGTAAAACTTCAGCAAAGCAAAGGACTTTTACAAAATAACACTAGGGCCTTACTGCAGCGGCTCACCAGCTTCAAGCAGAAGAGCCTACAGGCACCGACACCCTGTCTCTGGCAAACCAGCTGAACCAGTGTTACTGCCGGATTGAAAACCTACATTCTTTTTTCTCCCCCTCCCCCGCCCCTGCTTCCACTGCCACTGCAGGACTGCAATATGTTCAGCTGGGACCCCACCTGTCTGACCTTCTCTCCATAAGCACAGACTGTGTGCTATCCCCCATCCTGTTCTCCCTATACACCAACGACCGCACCTTCAGTGACTCATCCATCAAACTGCTGACATTTGTGGGTGACACTACAATGGTGGGCCTCATCTCCAATGATGAGTTCACGTAACGGACTGAGGTGGCACGTCTTGTGTCACGGTGGGCCCACAACAACCTGGATCTCAACGCACTCAAGACTCAAGACAGACAACACACCTCCAAGGCCAGGCTGCAACAGGTTGTCTGCTCAGCTGAGAAGATCACAGGCTGTCAGCTACCCTCCATCAAGGCCTTGTACACCGCCAGAGCAAGGAAGAGAGCTGGGAAGATCTCGGCTGACCTCTCCCACCCAGGCTGCCACTATTTTGCTAAGCTGACATCGCGGAGATGGTACAGAGCCATCATCACCCGGACAAGACTCCTCTGCTCTGGCATTGCACTTTTCACACCGACTTGCACATTCTACATACATTGTAGAAAGTTAAGATGTTTATTACCTTCCTGCCCATGCTGCACACTGTGGAATCTCACTACCTCCTCTATTTATCTGTTACCTTCTGCCTTAAGTGTCTGCTGTCCGCTGTCCATTGTCTAGTAGTCCACCGCCTGATTGTGTGTTCTGCAATGTCCTATTGCACTATTGTGAGTCCTAAATATCATTGTATGCAACCACACTTGGCAATAAACTGTTTCTTAATAATCATGTAATACCATGTAACTACTGTGTAACTACATAGATGTAAACATCGTCACTGTTGCCACTGACTGTATTTACCTTGTGCCTGCATGCGTGTGCGAATGAGTGCGAGTGGATAGCTGGCCAGCTGGCCACAGGTGCTAGAGATGGTACCACAGCCCAGCAGCACCAGAACTCCGGGGTTAGCTGAGTCTTTGGCATAGTAGGACAACCAGGCATTCTTCAGACTCTGAGAAAGAGGAGAGGGAGAAACCAAACTACATCAGAGTAGCACTATAATCAATTACTCTGATGGAATTTTATGCAGCCAAACAACACATGATGAATTGGTCCGTCTCCCATGCATACGAATGTGGTAATTAAACAAAGTGTAATATCATGTGAAATATCACTGAATATCACTGTCAGCATATATCACTACGCCTGCATACCTCATAAACAGCAAGGTCTATACCAGCATAGGGAATGATGCCCAGTAAGTTTGGAAGGTAGCCCTTATAGAAAGCACTGATTCCCTCTTTCTTCAGGATCTTCTTGGCACAGTCAAACATTCCTGAATACTGGCCAGTTTTCCTCAGGGTCAATCTGGTTTTCAATACCTGAAAAATCACAGATGAGAGACAGATGAAGGGATGTGGCACTCGGTATTTTTGTAGTGCTAGGGAATTCTTTCAAAGAATTCACTTTGTTTCTTTCAAATACATCGTATTAATGAATGAGACATTATGATGAGACAGTGATACAACAGGTGCCTTACCTCCATGGGGTAGATAGCTGTCTGTGCTGTGGCCCCAGCCAGAGAGCCAGCCATGAACCTCTGGTGTGTCTGAACCTTACGGCCCTCTGATGATAATAGCTTTTTATACTGCCACAGAAGACACAGAACTAGCATGACAATAAACCCCAATATGTGTATTTTTATCAAACTATATTTCTGTATAAAATGGACACATTGAATGCACTGCCCCTTACTTGTTCATAGGCCATAAATTTGATTGCTGTCTCAGGCGCAATTTTTAATACATTGGTTCCATTGCCCCTCCATAGTGATGTTACACCGCCCTCTATGACCATCTGCTTGAAGCCCCTCGCCATGCTGATCCGGTTGGACTTAGAGGAGTGAACCTGCAACACAGATATAGAGTCTACAGGATAGATGCACTTCAGTCTGCTTCTTAGCATTTACTACTTCTTTCCTGTTTGAGAAAGTAAACTACATAGGAAATGGTACAATTAGCCATTTTCTTTCATAATATTCACCTGCATGAAGACTTTCATCCTGTCCAGAGGTGCAGTACCAGTGCGAGAGACGGCCCCTGCCATCGCCCCTGAAACCAGCTGCTTCCACCAGCCACCTGAGGTCTTTTCCTCTTCTGTGAATTCATCAGGGATGGCAAGGCTGTCACCTATGTCCAGCACCTAGTGAGCACATGAGCACATTTACTCTTCTGCATAATTTGAATTTATGCACACTGGTGTATTTGAACAAACATCTGTTTATTTTTCTAGTTTTTGCCATCATGCCGATCGATATTTCAATTACTTCACTGTAGAGCTGTACGTATCTCTCAGGTTACAGGCAGAGCTGCTCTCCAATACAATCCAACAGGACCAATTTGATCTTTTTTGGAAATGCTCATACACTTCCTTGTTTAAACTTCTGGTCTTCAAATTTGCATTAGGGGGCACTTCGCTTTTTTGAGTTTGAATTGGCCCCATTGGCTTGTATTGGAGAGCAGCACTCCCTGCAAACTGAGAGGTACATAGAGCTCTACAGTGAAGTAAATCACTAAATGTTGATCAGAATCGATCATCACAATGGCAACAAAATGGAAAATATGGCCAGACGGATGACTAGAATAACCAGGATTTTTCAATCTTCATAAATAAGGTATATGTGGCATACAAACTGCATGTGTGGTTTTAACAGCTACAATTCACATGCCTATTTTACACTTCTCCTTTAGAAGTCTGTTGTCACACTGATGCAGCAACTACTTTCTCAGACCTGCCAAATTTCTTCATCATGTCTATGCGGTTTACATATACATTAGACTTCGGTATGAATATCAGATAAAATGTGGACACAGGACAGAAAATAAGGATTAAAAAAAAAAAAAAAAAAAAACCTGCACTACACATGAAACTATTACTGAGAAGTTGGGGTTTGTGCTCCTTATGTTTTGGCCAGTACTGCTCATGAAATCATAATCACTGTGTGCTGACTAACCTCTTGTGCTGCATGTGTTAAGCTGTTCCAGATAAAGTAAAGTCATGTTATTTAGTGTTATTCCTAAGCCATAAAAGGCATCTGGAGGTGAATAACATGGCTGGGTAGCAATTGAATGCAATTTTATTTGGTTAGTTTGTCATCTAGGATACCATACATGTGCAGCACTGCAAAGATTCCAAAATATTTGAATACATAGCCCAACAAGAAAGGTATTGTTCTGCTCAGGATCCAGCAAACATTTTTGTGATCCAGGAGAAAACAGGGGGAAAGAGAGCGTAGTCCTGTGACCCAAATTATCTTAGACAGTCCATATTTTCAGTTAAGCAGCTGCCAGTTGACTGCAGTGAAAATCCATAATATCTGAGCACAAGGTCTAGAGGACATGTGATGTATTGAAATCAATCAATGACTTGTTTCTGTATGTGTGTGTGTGTGTGTGTGTGTGTGTGTGTGTGTGTGTGTCCCATACCGAGGAGTGTTTCCAGTAGCGTATGATCTCTTCCAGGTTGTGGGCAGGGTTAAACAGGAAGTGTTCCCTCCACTCGTTCCAGTCCACCATCATGGTGCCATCAATGTCCATACTAAGGAGATAGATTGAAACAGATGGATGCCTAATGTCTTATAGCTTACTGTGGGTCATATAAAACTTTCAAAAATAGACACAAGCAATATGTTTGACCATAAAGTAAACAGAAACACTGTGGACAGAAAAGAGGTCAAACCTGTGTAAGATTTTCTGGGCATCCTCTCTGGTTATGTCCATGCCCAACTCTGTAAGGGACTGCTGGATCTCTGAAGCATCAATGCGCCCTGTGACAAAAAGGAGAGTTATTGAAATATGTTGCAGTATTAACCGTGAATGGCTTCGCAAACCTTTAGTGGTATGTGTTATAATCTGTTAGCTTCACACCCATCGCCTACCGTCGTTGTTTTTATCGAGACTCTTGAATGTCAGCCGCAATTTCTTCTCGTGGTTTTTCAGATATTTTGTGAACTCGTTGAAGTCAAGACTCCCATCTTTGTTTTTGTCACCAGACGATACAATTTTCTGCATAGAGATCAGTTAAAACGGTTAGTTCATGCGTCCCGTTTAGTGTTACAAGTGCAATTAATACGGGCGGTTCAATTAAGTCTGATAAACAAGGTAGGCTACCATATCCAAGCAGCACACACAGACTCAGACAGACTCAGGCACTAAGATGAGCCTTTAAAAGACTTTAATGAGAAATGTGCAGGCCAGGGCCTAACCTTGCCTGTGGGACCCCCGGGCTCTTGGTTTTACCTGTGCAGCACCCTGGCGGAATATACCCATTGCAGTGAGGCCGGCTCTTAATTCAGCGACATCCACCTTCCCATCTTTGTTGGTATCGAGCTTATCAAAGAGTTCTTGGTATGACCTTTGACTGTCGGCATCCCAGCACCGGGCATTTGATAATAAAAACGTCCGCATTGCCTGATACATTGTGGGAGCGAGGTGGCAGCAGAGCTGAGACGAGACGTCCTGTGGTCAGGATTTGGTCAAGTTATTCATCGATAACGAAAATGAACCACACCCCCTGCAAAAACGTCGATCTGCATTCGCTGTTCGCCGTGAAAATCAGGTTTCCACCTTACTTTAGGTTGTAGAAATACCCCCACGGAGAAGCATTCAGTGGGATTTCCAGGGAACTGCAGTCGTCGAGGGCGGAGCAATAAACCCAATAAACGCTACGCTACTTTCAACGGAAAAGAAGGAAGGGGGTGAAAAGGGAAAGGGGTAAATGCATTTGCAGCAACCAAAGAAGCTGAAGCCTCTTCCTGCTTATTCTCCTATTCTAAATAGGAAACGTTTTCATCTGTCAATTGCCCCTTATCCTATGTGACAGAGGGAATATAATCTCTTTATCGAAAGAGAAACATACAGTGTCACGTTTCCTACAGGGCGGCACGTTTTAAAGTCAGCAGGGGGCGTTATTTCATCGCACAGGTACAGTATAGGTACGCGGATATTACAGGGTAATAGCTAGGACCGTGGTTCCCTAACTGAGGTCTGGGGACTCCCATGGGTCCCCCCCAGCAAATTGAGGAATACTTTAATTTCTCTCTAGCTTCACTCACTGGACGTCAGCACAATGTGAAAATGTATAGCTAGTTTCATTCTACGTTTCCCTCTTCTCACTGCTTTCTCTCCACCTACAGTACAGACAGTTATATATAATTATGTACCAGGGCATATTTAACAACAAAACATCTCCTCGGATGGGGTTTCTTGGGACACAATATTTTCTAATGGTGGTCTAAAGTGGATCTGTTTGAGGATCCTTCACATGAAAAGGGTTGAAGAGCTCCGACTAGGACTTAGAAGATTTTTCAAAATGTAAAATGTGGAGCAGAGATGGTAACGTTTAGAAAATGTCTTTAGATCTCTCCATATTATTACGGAAGACATATTATTATTGCTTTAAAAGAAAGTGGCATTGAATAAAATATAGCTTTTTGAGTCCTATTTGCATTTATAAGAAATATTTTAATAAAATGATACATGAATACGTTTCAGCTGTAGAGAAAGTTTGCTCCACGTATTAAAAATATATATAACAGGCTTTTTTCTTTGTTGTCATCACAATGTTTAATGCTTGTACTTGAGAAGTACAATTACCTACAGGTCTTGAATAAAGTGATTCACGTCACCATCTGCCCAAATGATGATGATCACCTTTCCACTCCTTAGCCTTTATTCTGTTTCTTTTTCCAGCCCATCTCTTTTACATGATCAAACTTTGGTCACGGGAATATTGTCAGGGCATTGTAGCTCTGAGCTTTGCACGCCTTAGTAGTTGATGATAATAGTGGCGATCTAGGAATTGAAGCTGGATTAGAGTGAGGATGAGGATGAGATTTTGAGCTAAATGCCGATAACGTGAATGTAAATGTGAAATATCCATCTCAAATTGAAATTATCGAAGTGCCTTATCAAAATGCATCACCTCAGTATTTCCCTTTTTTCACCAGGTTATAATGCAACAGAGAACCAATCAAACTGGGGTATTTCTTACACGTCACACAGTATTTCGCCCCTCAGGGGTGGGAAGCGTTTTGAACCGCGGAGCGACACAACGGCACTAGACGGCAGAGAAAGTGTACAACTGCCTGTCAACTTCACAACTTGGGACCGCTTGAGAGCCAATCACCCACGTTAGGATACACAATGTCTTTCATTCTAATGAAGAAAAAGAAGTTTAAATTCAAAGTAGACTTCGACTTGGACGACCTGTCATCGGTTCCCTTCGTTAACGGGGTTTTATTCTGTAAAGTTAGGCTCCTAGATGGCGGCTTTGCTGAAGAGTCTTCTCGGTAAGAAACTAACGTTATACTATTTATAGCAATGCCACACTGGTTTGCTAATTTGGGCAACCCAGAGTTAATGCAGTGAAACTTTTGGTCATTCAAGACTTTAAGTATCTAGACCGTTTAATTTGGACATCCGTTGAGCATTCGTTATTTACTTCTGATTATTTTGCTTCTCTATCGGCCACAGCCAGGTATTCCATGTCAATGTAGTTTACAATACAGTAACTAAGTAACGTTAATGACCTTAACGTTAACTACGTAGCCTAAGTAGGAACAGTTCTCCATTAAGTTACCTTTGACAGTTAGAAGTAGAGCTTCTGTGTGCAAGCAGGCAATAAGCCAGGACAATCCGTGATTTACACTGATTTTACAGCTAAGATGTGTTGTAAGGAACGACGCAAAGCAGTTCAATATTTTTAATAATAGATATTCTTCCGCCAAGCCATACAGTTCTTGAACATCTGCTAAATAAAGCGGTTGCTAAGCAACACACGAGCGCTAGTATGGGTGGTTTCGGTTAGCGCGTTAATAATACTGTAATGTGGTCAGGTGTAGCTTTGGATCCTTTAGAACTTTGGAATTTGGATCCATTATGGTTTCCATAGATCATAGTGGGACCATGAATCCCAAGTATTTAATATGAGGTTGAATTTGTCTCCAGTTCATTTTCTTTCTCATTTATTTATCATAATATGCTACTTATTTATTAGTCTTGTTTATTTGTTATAGCAGTGTCAGGGACTAATCCCATACTTCCCACTCACTTCCCAGTGCAATGGAGCAATGAGAGTGATTGTAACCACTTCTAGCACTTAAATGAGTCACTCTGGAAAAACTGACAAGTCACTGCAACACATGCCAAGCACTAGCCCTTGTCATTCCCTCACATGACTTTTCCATGGCAACTGCCTGTATTTCCAATTATGTAAACAGTCTATTCTTACCTTTCCCTACTCAAACAACAAATGTTTTCTCTCTCTATAATATAGGCCTATGTGTTTGGGTTTTGTGTGTGTGGCTGTGTTCATGAATGTGCTTCTCTCACAGGGAGCCAGTCCAAGCTCACTGTGTGCGCTGGAAGAAGAGATTCTCTTTCGTGTGTAAGATGAGTGCCAATGCGGGGACAGGTGTACTAGACCCCTGTGTGTGCCGGGTGTCTGTGCGCAAGGTACAGCAGCACATGTTTATGGCTGGCAAAAGCCCTGTTTTCTTGACACTACAAGCACACAAGCATATTGCAATACCCACTTTTTCACAGCAAAGTCAAGGCAGTTAAATGGGACTTGCATGTGGGAGGATAAAAACAGATTTGAAAAAAATATAAAAAGCACTATTTATTTATGATGGTAGGAGTCACAGAAGCTTTATTGGAAAATATTGAGTGTGTGAGATAATAATGAAATATACGTTCACTAATTTGGTGTGTTTTGTCATTTTAGGAAATGAAGGGTGGGAAGACATTTGCAAAGGTATTGTTTCCCTTGTGAAGTCTATATGCTGGCATTTGCTGTATGTACAGTAGCTTAAGTGCAAGAGGCCTATTAGAACGTTCCTATCATAAAGTCAATATGATAACATTTGGCCTCTAAGTGCCCTTGCAGGCCTTTGTTAGGTGAGTCTGTTTGTTAAGAATGTTTTTATTGCCAGTTGCTGCCTTTGGTTACTCATTGCTGTAAATCAAAACCTTCGCAATGTTAAGCAATAACACTCACAGATAAGCAGGCAAGCAACCCTGACAATTAGGTTAGCTGACTTCTAGGCCATGTATGTTCCATATGACCTGACCTCGCCAGGTTTTTAGCTAACTAGATTGTGGCTTATAACACTACACTCTCATAGGATGATGCTTGATGTACAAAAAGATTGTTAATGCTGACTTGACATTCATGAGGAGTGCAAATGACAACTAGCTACTACTGAGTCAGCATAATCTATACTGAACCAATTTGAACTGAGGACCAAATAGTTCAAACACGGTTGATCTCTTGTAACCTCTTGTACAGCTGGGCTTTGCTGACTTGAATCTGTCAGAGTTTGCTGGGTCAGGCAGCATCACACGACGGTGTCTCCTAGAGGGATATGATACCAAGCACACCAGACAGGACAACTCCATCCTCAAGGTATGGTGGTGACATTTCCCGTACAGCTCCAGAATCCTCCTTTGCTTTATGCATTCTGTTGTCCACATTATGCATCAACTGTGTGTCATAACTTGATTGTCTATCAGCCTGACTTTGTGGCTTGTTCGTGATAAAGGCCTAAATAAATAAACTTGACTTAACTAAATGTTTGCCCTCAAAGTAATGGCTCTGTCCTGGTACAGTCAAATGATGTATTATTTGTATGTGTATACAATTTAAAGTCACAGAATGCATAGGAGAATACAGGAATACAGGAATATGATACATTTTAGCGTACCAGGACCAGCATACCACGTAATCCATGAAAACAGTAACGCACCACGTCACCAGTTGGTGAGTTCACCAGTACAAGTAAACACTCTGTAACTAGGGAAATGAATACCAGGAAGTTCAGGATGAGATATTCTCATGGCTATATGCTCTGACAAGTCAATGATGCAATGCGTGATTGAGCCTGTCATCTATTAACTGCCTGGGACATGGAAATGAATTTAAAATATGTGGAGGCTCCCCTGACCAGAGACCAAGAATCAGCTTACATTTTCCAAAATATAACCCTAAACACAACGTAAACAGCAACACGGCAAGCTACACTTAAAGGAAAATGGTATTCTGCTCATAGGTACAGTTGCTTGTACAGTCTAGAGCTGACATTGGTATTCTTGTCATCTCTGCTACAGGTTGTTATCACCACACAGCTTATGTCTGGAGACCCTTGCTTTAAAACGTAAGAAATCATCTTTTTCATCCATTCTTTTTTTACTCAACTTTAAAATGAATATTTTATTAATTTAAATTATAACCATAATGGTGCAGCTTATTGCTAAGGAAGTGTACTTCCTACACATACTGTAGTGTTCATCTAGCCTTGCTACAATCTTCTTATAGCCGTAACCACTGTCTTCCTGTCTTCTTCACATCCTGTCTGTCACCAAAACACACCCCACTGTCTGACGCTAGTTGACACCCATAAAGTTTTTTAAGTTATCAATTGTCATTTTACTGATGAGATCTTAACATGATCTTATCAGAGAGCTATTAAGACAACACCCATGCTGATGGCGATATGGGATCAGCTCAGCTCTTAATCTAATCATCTTGAGGAAAAGCCTAAGAGTCATCCATAGAACAACAGTTGGCCACCAAGGACATGATGTAACAGCACACTCCTGGCAAAGCTTAGACCATGTGCATGTGACCACACCTCCATTTTCTTCCCCTGACACAGTCTTTCTGTGAACTCTTTCATGTTCCACTCCCTCCTCATGAAACACACTCTGTTGCCTGGGAGGTGCCTGAAGTGTAAGGCATAGAATAGCCTCGTCATTATATCTCCCACAGTGTGTTACTCATTGTGTGTGGATGATGATACAGAGCTCAGAGGAAAGCCTCAGATAACATTTCTCCAGTCCTTCTCATGGTCTGTCTGTCCCTGTCTGTCTGTCTGTCTGTCTGTCTGTCTGCCTGTCTGCCTGCCTGCCTGCCTGCCTGCCTGCCTGTCTGTCTGTCTGTCTATCTGTCACTCTTTGTCTACCCCTACATCCATTCTCTGCTGAGTTTAAGCTAGCAATTCAGTAACACAGAAGTGGGGGTTCCTGTTTTAAGAATACCAGTTAAGCACACAGGATGTTGTATGAGGGACTTCCTACTTATAGATGGTGTCTGCACCCATAGTTTGTTGTCTGCTTGAGGATGTATTAAAATGTCTGCAGTTTAGCCATTAGACATTGTTGATAAAGCAGTTGAACCTGAACCTGAACTTGATACCTAAAGCCACCTTAACTCTGCTTCTAAATAAGCCCACTGCTCTCTGCGTTCCCTTTGCAGTCCCCCATCTACAGCCATGACCCTGGGAATCCCACAGGCTGAGGCAGAGTGTCTCCATGAGGACAGAAAGGGAGGGGACATGCATATATCCCATTCTTTCACTGGTATGTTCATGAACTCTGTGATTAAAAAACGGTGCATATCTTCTTCTGCTCTTTACAAGAACAGCAAAACCCTCAATAAAAACGATCATGAAGAAAGCAAAAGAGAATCCTCTAGGGTATCACTTTGAACAACCAACATTGTCTCCAAATTCTTTTTTTAAAGAATATTCCCTTCATGTGTCTTCATTGCTATCATGGCTGATAGCTGGAGCTGATGCTCTTCCTTTCTTCCACTTAGAGACCCCAGGGACGTCATCTGCGACAGAGGACCTGGGAAGCTGTGGCCACTCCAGAACATCCAGCTATGTTAGTCAGCAGTCAAAAATCTCAGGTAGCACGCAAACGCACTATTCATTCTCTTCAAAAAAAGGCATCACACCATTTACACAAATCATAAACATAACCTTTTCTCCTTCCCCATAGGTTACAGCACAAATCACTCACGGTCGTCCAGTTTAACCGAGCTGAGCCATCGGAGGAACCCGTCAGGCGGTTCGGCCTCCACGGGCATCGGCAGCATTCTGGAGCCGAGTGAGCAGCAGGGGGAGAGGGGAGAAAGGGAGAGCAGGTCCACACCCCCAGCCTCCACCACCTGTTTCCCTGCACCTGAACGCCCCTCGACCCCAGCCAAGGCTCTGAGGTAATAAACACACCCACATATGACTCTTCTATCATGGCTGAGCTGTGGGTGTCACAGATTAACCCTTTAACAAACACAACAGGGGGAAAAAAGCATGTTAGCATGTTAAGACCTTGTTGTAACCAAACTTAAAACTCAGAAGAGTCCATGTTCTACACCTTTTATTATATTGTTTTATTTTGTTGCATCCTATGATGTGCATTTTGTAATATACCACCTCCTAACCTTTCTGTTCTTTCATTAGACACCCTGTAAAGCAGAACTCTATGGAAAATCAGCTGAAAAGAGTTGACGCCACGAGGGTGAATGCCGATGACATTATAGAGAAGATCCTCCAGAGCCAGGATTTCAGCCATGGCTTGTTGGACTCCAGTGCAGAGGGTATGTACACCTAGTAGTGGACTTGTGAAGGTTAGCTCACTCCAGTCCATGGACCATGTGCAATGGATGGGGACTGGGGGTTTGCAGGCACAACCAGAATATTGCACTGTCCTGACTCAACAAACAATCTACCCTTGCCATTCATGTTCCATAAACTGGATTTAACCATGCAGTTGGAATTGTGGAAAGAATTAGGCTGCAGGGGTCAGTATTCAAGATGGGTCATATTTCAAGACGTTCATTTAGAGGACAGGAAAAACAGGGGGAAAACAGTTTTTAATTTTCGTTGATTAATGGGGGCTCTCTCCCTCATCGTTGATATTGAGTTTGCAAAATATGGAAGTACATTTTGATGGTAATTCTCAACTAGCTTCACAGATTTGTGGTTGCAATGGCTTCTTGTCCACTGTCTCTCCAGCTTCCCTACAAAGGGCCCCTGCCAATAGCCATTTATTTTTAGATTGCCTAGCAACTAAGTGTGAGCCATTTTAACAGCCTGACGCGCACTGATTGACAGTATCCTAATTTGTGACATGTGTGTGTGTGTGTGTGTGTGTGTGTGTGTGTGTGTGTGTGTGTGTGTGTGTGCTGCTACAGAGGAGGGGCTGAGCCTGTTCGTTGGTCCTGGTGGGTGCACAGCTCTGGGAAGCCAACACACTAGGTGGGAGTGATTATATAACTTGTGCAATGTGGGTGCCATACAGCAGGCATTCCCAACAAATATGAAGACAGCTAACATCTGATAGTGATTACAAAAAATTCTCTGTTCAAAGGCAAAATTAAAATTAAAATGTTTTTCTCATAGATTGAGATGTTGAAAAGGAATCGTTGACTGTATTAATTAAATGGTTGGTCTGTGTGTTGTTTGTTTTTAATATGTACAATTTCACACTGATTGGGATGATTTCATTTTAGGAACAAATACTTGAAAAATGCATGCACTACTGCCCCTAGGAGCAGATAACTACGCTCATCTCCTGTCATGTAACACATTGTGGTTCTCTTTCAGGGTTGCAGCTGGGGCCTTTGAGCAGGTGGTGATCAAGCGCTAGGCTTTAGGAAGCATGTGTCTGTCAGGAATGGTGCCACATTACACTGATGTGATAGAGGGGGACACAAGGAGGACCGGGAGAGGCATGGGGGAGGACATCAGTAATTGTCCCTACATCGCTCCAGGAGACCTCATTTCTCTTATGCAATCCTGCCACATCTGACCTACAGCATCTGTTGAGCAGGAGAGCTCCCTAGTGTTCAAAAAGTGGAGTTGAAGGCCTCATTTCTGGAACATTTTGGTGACTGAGATGATGGTATATTGACATGTTTGTTCTTCAGCTATGCCGTGTGTTCAGTGGAAACACCAAAGTGAGGGGGAAAATATCCAACATGTTTCTACTCTGGGAGGGTTGCGTGTTTCACTATTTTACTGGTATTGTAAATGGTTGTTTCAATATTTATTTTGTGAAATGGGGGGGGGGGTTATTGAAGCTAACAAAGGGTGCGAAAGTGCTGGTATCATTTTTCCTATTACTTTAAACCAGACTATCACCATTTTACACTGGTGTTGTCCTCTTGAAAACAGAGAAAAGAACAGTCAAGATGCAGAGATTTTCACTTAGATTCTGTGAGCAGGACATTACAGGACAATCACAGCCACACTGCTTGGTTCATTATGGTCATGTGAAGCATCAGTGTCAGATAGAGATAGTGTGTCCCTGTTTCATTCAAGGAGAAATATCAAATGCAGGAGACTGTCAAGTGCTATATTGTTTTTTTATTTTGTGCCAAAAGCATATATCTAGTATATAAACAATAATTAATGTATTGAAAAAGTACAATTTCTGAAGATGGAAGAGGTTTAATATTCTAGAAATATGGTAGCAGCAGTGTCCATGTTCAGTGGGTTAAAGTGCATACCATGTACTGGTGACATTCTAAGATCGAGGCTGGCTCTCGACCTCTCTTGTATAAGATCCTGTCTCTGTCTTTTGACCATTCACTATCAAATCGATTGTGAATTCCATAAACTTGTTCAGAGAAAACCTGTTGTCTTCAGTCGTTTTTAGATGTTGAAAGGCACTTTCCCACTTGTGCCATTTCAAATACATGCACTCTATCATCATTCTGCACATACCTTCATTTGTCACTATCATTCAGGTCACATGAAGTTTTAGATCTGAATTTGACCACTCGAATTTGAGCAACCTGAATATAGGTTTTGGATATCTGAAACTTGAATTTTTGGGATTTGAATTTGTGGAAATTGGAAACAACAATGTGAAATTGAGTTTAGTTGAAATTGCAAAACTTGAAATGTCATATTTGAATTTTGAAAGAAGTGAATTCAAAACCAATAAATTCAGGTGAATTCAGGTACTGGACTTTGCTTTAACTTGGGTGGCTAAAATTCCATAGACTTCCGGTTAATTATAGGCAGTAACTCAGTTCCGTTAAGTTAGCAACAATGGTCGACGATAAGACTTCCTGCTATGCGAGTCAAGTACTTTTATTTCAAAGAGTTGTTTATTAATCATCGCGTTTTCGAGTTTCATTACACATTTACAGTTTACATGCTACAGGCACATATTTGTTTTTGTGCTGGCAAATAAGATTGAAACCATTCCATATAAGTACATAAATGCCTGCTTTTATTTTCAAAATGACTGAATAGGAACGGCTCCACCATGCAGGTGGCGGGCGTCGCTTTACGTGCTCTCGCTCCCGCTCCAGTTGAGTTACGCAGTACCTACGTTCAGTAGCGGCCAGTACACTGCACCACCGTTGTTGACGGTTCCACTTAGCAACAGCACTTTACCACGACGGCGGGGAGTTCTCACCGTTCATTTCATCCTACATTTCTAGTAACGTTCACTGCCGAAACTGTTAACGATCGAAGATTCGAAATTCTGCATTGATGGGGTTCTAATCGGACATACACCGTGTGTGGAAGCTAAGCTTTGCGGCGTGGGATTCAGCCATTATGGCTAACGTCGGAAATCAGCAACAAGCACAGGCCGTTAGCAAGCCTGCACCAGGAAAACATGGAAATGTACTGCCCCTATGGGGCAACGAAAAGACTATGAACTTAAACCCTATGATTCTTACCAACGTGCTGTCCTCTCCATATTTCAAAGTTCAGCTGTATGAACTAAAAACCTACCATGAGGTCGTGGACGAAATATACTTCAAGGTAACAGGACTGATATCTCCTTGGCTAATGCTAACGCGCAAGCTAGCTAGACAACCTCAAGCCTAATGTTAAAACTAGCGAACTGTGGGCAAGTTGGCTGCCGTCGTTGAACAGCTAAACCTACTCTGTAATGGTGTTCAAATAGTGGTAGTTAATCGTTGGAAAGGAATTCAAATGGATATACTTGCATGTAACAGCACAACGTTCTTGAGATTGCTAAATACTATAATAAACCAATTGGCGAACGTTAATAACGCTAATACAAGCGCAAATATATTATCGCAAATTAGCTCGATGAAATTACCTAACCTTAATTGAAATAACTGCGTGTTTGTAATTTGAAATCGCTAGGTTATAATCAAGAGTTTTAGGCCAAATACGGATTTCATGTAGGTGACGGATACCCGCTGTTTAGGCATTTCATTAGTTTGGTTGGGGGCCGTCCTTGATAGTCTGAGCATTTCACATTAAGTGTTATGTAAGATGTTGTTAGGTAGATAAACAGCCTTTACACTGGTGTGGATAGCGACAGCCCGGGCCGTGCAGTCTGGCTAAATGAGATTTTCCCTGTCCACTCAGGTGACTCACGCTGAACCTTGGGAAAAAGGAAGCAGAAAGACCGCGGGCCAAACTGGAATGTGCGGAGGGGTAAGTTAGAAGTACGTGCCTTTTGCCTTCCACATGTTAACACATATACGCATACATCTTCTTCACCGGTCTTGATCTTGTCATATTACAAGCTATGGTCGCCACGGCCAGATCACTTACGTAATTATAAGTAGGAATACATGTCCTAATTCAACAGTACTTGGGACATTGGAGTCATCATGTAGAATCCTTATTGACAAATGCTCTGCCTTTAATTGCAGTCTAGCTACTATGGTTATGTTAACGATGTGGCCCACAAATTAATATCTTGTCTTCATCCTTGCCAGGTCCGTGGAGTTGGGACTGGTGGTATTGTGTCAACTGCTTTCTGCCTTCTGTACAAACTATTTACCCTGAAGTTGACTCGCAAACAGGTGATGGGTCTGATCACTCACACAGACTCTCCCTACATCAGAGCACTCGGCTTCATGTACATAAGGTATGATGCTTTTGTGATGAGAGTAGATTTCCAACGTACTATAAGGGAGTTATGCTTCTATGTAGATGCATGTAAACATCTCCGTGTAGCTATGCAGAGAAGGGGTTTATGGGTAAGCGTAGCCCACAGATACTCGTTGAAAGCACATGAGAACATGATTCATTCACTGGGGTCCTCATATTGTGCTTTTCTTTTTGTTTCAAAACAGATACACTCAGCCCCCTCCAGATTTGGTGGAATGGTATGATGGCTTCCTGGATGATGAGGAGGTATGTCACCACGGGTAATAATTTAATGTTTCTTTCTCTTCAGTAATTATACAGTAGTTGCACGACACGTCTTTAAAAACTGTCTTTCCCCCCCATTGTGATGCTCATAGCTGATTTTTCACCTTTGCCTTCATTTGGCTTAATTGTCCCCAGTTGTGTCCTCTAAACTTGAGTAGCTAGGTTACTCGCTCACTGCTGTGCTGCTGGTTTTTATCAGGGTAAGTATATATGATGCAGAGTAAATCTTTTAGTGATCAATGTGATCTCAGGGCATGCCCTCTGTTTGTGACGAGATTTTATCAGGACTTGTTGCACAAAAGTCAATTTGGAATGAATGCCAATTGTAGCATCCCTAAATGGCATACACACAGTATAACACATCTCACATTTTCTGACATAAGCCTGTTATGTTTCCTATATGTATAATAAAAACTAATTTGACTTCCAGGCTGTGCAACGAGGCCTTCTTTCATGTTTTGTTGCAATATATTTGAACTGATCATATGACATCCTACTGGTTAATTCCCCTGTTCTTTTCTTTAGATGCCCATTGTGCAGCAGGTGAATTGGAAATTGTATCTCAGCACTGTTTGCGTGTGTGAGTGCAAAGCGGCTGTTCTCTACCATATAAAGTTGATTACTGTTCAACTGGTGTGCGCTTACCTACCTGCTCCAATCTGTGCTTACACTGTGGGCAAATTTTCCCAAATATTGGCCTGAATAGTTCATTTTGCTAAAGAGAGATTGAAGAAGGAAGCCAAGGCTTCTCTCTCCTTGTCTCTTTGTCACAATGAGGATGTTTCAGTGTTCTGAGATACTGCTCTCCCTTCCCTTTATTTCTGTTTTTAAATTACAGGATGTATTGAATCACTTTGAGATTATGCAATATATGTTAAAGTGAAGATATGGAGGAAAGGGGGAAAGATCTTATTGAATATTTTAACATGAATCATTTTTGCTTGATTAGTGGGGCTCACTTTGTAAATACAGACTCCGGGAACTGCCTGACACTTTAGATGAGGAAAAACGTTTTTGTACATTCCTTTCCTTTACGTAGAATCAGCAGAATTAAAGCCTGGCACATTTGATATTTGAGATATTAAGCTAGATGAACAGAGGTGAAGGTTCAGTACTTGGTCATCACAAATTACTTTTTGATTTAAGGCAAGCATTGATTAAAAAAGCAATTAGGTTTCCACGTGCCTTGCCCATGTGTGCGCTAATTAAGTTTTGCATGGCTTTTCTCCACCCTTTGTCTCTAGGAGCTAGATGTGAAGGCAGGAGGTGGCTGTGTGATGACCATTGGAGAGATGCTGCGCTCCTTCTTGACCAAACTGGAGTGGTTCTCCACTCTGTTCCCCCGTATCCCAGTGCCTGTGCAGAAGATGATTGACCAGCAGATGAAAGCCCGGCCTCGTAAGATTCCTCAGAAGGAGACACAGGAGGAGCCGGAGGCTACGTTCACAGAGTCAGGGAGGCCAGGGGAGCGCCGTCGCTCCAGGTAACACCTTGTTTCCCATTGCCCTCGCATAATGTTTTATAAAACCTACACCTTTTTAGCTATTAAGTTTTCCACTTGATTGTAGCTAATGGTACCGTTTTTGTCAGGAGCCCCAGACGGACACCAAGCCCCAGAAGGTCCCCTAAACGGTCAAGGAGCAGGAGCCACCACCGTGAACGGGACCGCCACGGCCCCAGCTTTGACCGTGAACTGGAGAGGGAGCGTGACCGGCAGAGGAAGGAGAAGGACAAGGACAAGGAGGGCAGGGATAGAGACCGAGACAGAGACAGAGACAGGGAGAGAGGGGATCGCGCAGACAGGGAGAGGCGACGGTCCCGCAGTGCAGACAGAAACCAAGACCGGCGAGAACGTCGGAGAAGTCGCAGTGGGAGCCGGGAACGAAGGAGCGAACGTAGAGACAAAGAGAGGGATGGGGGGGATGACAAGAGCAGGAGGAAGGACAGGGATCACCACAAAGATAGGGGCAGTGACAGGGAGCGATCCAAGGATAAGAAGAGCCGAGGAGAGAACGATGAGAGGAGACACAAAGATGACAGGGAAAGGCACAGGGAGGAGAGGAAGGCCAAACGCTCCAGCCACAGTAGAAGTAGGGAGAGGAGGCACAAAAGTGGCAGAACAGAGATTGGGGAGGAGAAGAGCAGGAAAAGGGAGTGCAGCCACAGCCGAGAGAGGGACAGAGACGGAGAGCAGCGCTCTCACAAACGTAGTCGCAGCAAAGAGAAGAGCCATCGTCAGCGAGAGTCCAGTAATGACCATGGTAAACATGGTGAACGTCGAAGGAGCCAGAGCATCGAGAAAATGTCCCCATAGAGCAATATCACCTTCTACTCGTATTTCTCTTTCTTTTTTTCTACTCAATTGTCTAGTCTGTCACTTGTGCTAAAGAGAAGAAGTGTTAGCATGACAAACTGTCAAACTGAATTGTCTTCTTTGGCCAATGTATTGTTGCTTTATGTTTATCTTTTTCTGCCTTTCTCACTCCCCTTTAGACCATTGTTAGTCTTCACCTGAGATTTGAAAAATGTGGCATTTTAATTTTCTATGGTTCATTCTTTTTCTCCCAGGAAGATATATGGCTTTGTACATAATGGGTCTGAGAATGTTTTAATCCTCTAGAGCAGTCTGCAAAGGGGATTTTTTACCACACACTGAGCCCTGCTTGTGCTGTGTTTGGGTTATTGCTCTGTTGCATTTTGTTTTCTAATAAACACTTTTACGGAAAGACACATCAGTTTGTTCTTTGTTAAAGTAACAACGAGTAGAAGTCCTACAGAAAATCTATTCCACCAAAGAAAGGGATCAATGTCTGACAGAGATGATGGACACACAAATGATCTTTGATAGTTTTTATTACAACTTTAAATTTTTCTATATAAAATAATGAACAACATTCTCTGTACTGACTGATATATTACTTTTTAAGTCAGCTATTGTATCATTTACAAAAGTTAATACAAAAGGATGAATATAAAAAGTATGAAAAAAATCACAGCTATAAAACATTTGAACCTCTTACCAACAGTAAACAATGTACTTAAATTTTCACAAGCATATAATAGAAGAAATGAAAATGAAATATATGAATACCCTGTAGTTGTGTCATCAGTGGCTAGACTATTGCAGCAGTACTACAATAACAGTTTTTTTTAATGGCCAACCAACAGTGATGCCCTTTCCTATATTCTAGTGTATCTAAAGGTATACTTGTGTATTGTCAGCAACTGGGGAAAAGATTTGTTATCAGACTTGAGTTGCAATTTGAAATTGACATTGCTGCAGGACCATTACATTTTAGTTTGCGCACACACAATTTCTGAGGGCGGTCCACTGCTGGTTGAGGTTTTGGCAGACACTGACAGGCAGTAGGGTGAGTCTGGGTCGAGTTTGTAGAGACGGGTGCTCTCCCCATACACGGTCCCAAGAGGTGCCTGAGGCCTCCTGCTTGACAGACAGGCTGTACTCGGAAGCATTCTCTACTTCAGACCAAGAAGATGACTGTTGCTTCTACAGTGACCTGCACTATGGAAACTATGGAGAGCCTTCCTGTTGGGGGGGAAAAAAAACAGGTTTGTGAATTAGGATCTGCTCGATTTAGAATTTTTGTGTCTAATACAGATGGAGGAAAGTTAGGATTAAATGAAATATCTGAAAATGAAAATTGTCTGATGGGATTGCATGAAAGATAAGTGTCTCTTTGGAAAGTACCCCTCTCATTTAGCTAAAATAGTAATTGTGATACACGGCTACATTGAAGGCTTTGACTACAAAATGTACTGTTACTTTAAAAATCATCATAGCCTTCTCGTAGACCTTCACATAGAGAGTGGGTCTAAACATAGCATTGTATTTTTGCATTTCGGTGTGAGTATGACTATTTAAAAAATCAACCATAAGCCATTAACCATTATATAAACCGTGGAATATGATACTCATTTTTGTAAAATATGTTTTTACAAATACCATAACTTACTCTCCTCCTACCTACCTTTAAACGCTATAATATTCTGTCTTTTTAAATTGTACAATGCAGTGTTACTCCTGTTCTAGTCAATACCTTCTATGAATGTATGCATCTATCACACTGAATTGTCTCTAATACAGAATACACACACACACACACACACACACACACACCAGTTCCTACCATGATCACACTTGTTGCATCACTTTCTCCAGCTGCATTGCTGGCTGTAACCACCAGGTCATTGATATTGATGTTTGACAGAGGGCAGGACAGCGCTGTCGTGTTGCACACCTGGGCCCTGGGCGAAACGGCGTTGTCATACACCGTGTATGTGGTGGCATACACAGAAGCATTCCACGAAACAGTGGCAGAGGAGCTGTTTCCGCGTATCACTCCTGATGGTGGGCAAGGAGCTGGGGGCAGGAAAAGGGGTGTGTTATGTGTTAGTTAAGTTTCAGCTGGGAACAGAACTTCTTTGACTGATATAGAAGAATCTCTAGAGGTGGAGACTTTGGACTTTGAACTATACTATAAAACTATTTAATTTTTGATTTCCTGGGTTGACTCAATGCCGATATGCTTTAATATGCCGTAGTCCTCTAGCCCCCCCTTATTGTGTTAAAAAAATAAAAAAATAAATAGAGTTTTTAATAGTTTGTGTGGGTATTTTGGATTGATGTTGTGTTTTTTTACACATGAAATTCAAAAAAATGGGTCAAAAAATGATGATGAATTGAACATAGGTCACTAGAGTGTCAGTTAAATGCCTAAGATGTAAAAAAAAAAAAAAAATGTGTACCTGTAGTTCCAGTGATGGCCTCCGAGGGGATGCTGCGGGCAACACCGCTCCTGCTTACCACTGTGGCAAGGTAGGAGGAACTACAGGGGAGGGGTATCCCAAAGAATGTCCTATTTGTCCAATAGGAAGAGACATCAAAGAGGGATTGGCTGTCATTTAGGAGACTTCCTGTCAACCTCAGCAGGTATTGGACATCTGGACAGGTGACCTGTGTCCACTTGAAGTTCATCACCTGGTTCTGCATTTGCATTGGTAACGGGTGCACCTGTACAGTGTCTGGAGGACAGGGAGCTAAGGGAGAGAGAGAGAGAGTTAATGGGTTAGCTGCCTTTAAAGGTTGCAGGTCTAATGTGAGGCCTGATATACTATACATGTTCTATATTTGAAAAGACCTTTCACAATCCCACGGAAACATTATTCTGTATCAGACCTCTATGATGTCTCTTGCGAGTCTTTGAGAAGCAACATGTGAAACAGCAAGATCATAATACCTGCTCCAACCTGCACCGGGCCACTGAAGGAGCTGTTGCATGTCCCATCTGAGGCCTGGACAGAGAAGTTGTAGTGGGCTCCACACATAAGACCCTCAATAGTACAGGTGGGCTCTGTGCTGCTACAGCACAGCATGTTACCATCCTCAGCCTGGGCCCAGCCAAAGTAAGCCACACCACTTGTGGGTGTCCATGACAGCACTGCAGACTGATTGGCACAGTCGGATGTAACTGAGAGATCAATTGGTTGGCAGGGAACTGGATGGAAGAAGATTGAGAAGTTTTATGTTTTTTTCTTACAATTTATTCATGTTAGGTCTCTTGAATGTGCCCCATATCCTGTGTGTGCCCCATATCCAAATATGCCAAATACTGGCATATTTCTTGCTATCACCAGGACCCAACTGAGGTAGCTGTTACCTGTCTGCAAGTCAATGGTGGTACTGGGCAGACTGTCACATTGGCTGTTGGTAGCAGTAACACTGAAGTTATAGAGGATACCACAGGCCAGGCCTTGCACCTCACAGGTAGTGTTGGTGGAAGTGGTACAGTTGGTTCTGTTGTCTTCTCCACCTACAGCTACCACAGTGTAGCTCTCCGCCCCTGGGGTAGCATCCCATGATATCCAGACTGAATTGGTCATACAGTCAAGCTTGCCCTCGATGCCCTGGGGTTGGCAGGGAGCTAGAGAATACACAAGAGGGAATTCAGAGAAATGCATTCAGGGTTTGGACACACAGGACCAAATGTGATATAATGAACGAGGTGTCATCGCCATTATGAAAAGTAACATTAAAAAATGAAAAACTATGATAGATAAATAGAATTTAAAGTCAGGAGTGTTTGGTATAGAATACATGAGTGTGCATATGTGCATGCAGGTTTTCCATCTCTTACCTGAATTGAATGTCAGAGCCTGGCTGGGGGTGCTAGAGCAGTTGTCCTTCATAGCCACTACCTGAACAGTGTAGTGGCTGCCACATGTCAGGTTAGTTAGGCTGTAGTTGAGTGCTGAGGTCTGGTAGCTGAAGTTGCCCTGACTACTGTAGGCAGAGACATAGTACTCTGTGGCCCCCTGGCTGGCCAACCAGGACACAACATCAGTGTTGTTAGCACAGTCCTTCAAGTCCTTCGAGACATTCATGGGAACACATGGCACTGCAGGGAGAGGACAGGAAAGAAATTTTTCCCATTATTATTTCTACTAGTTTCTTCAACCATGGGGCATCAGGGGCCAAGATGATGCAGGTATCCATTCCAAACAAACCCTAGAGCAGCTAATTTCACTGATTAGATCCCCTTCTTCAGTTGAAGGCACTAATAAGTGACATCAACTCCTGTAGTGGTTGGTTGGAATGAAAACCTGCATACTTGTGCCTTTGAGTGGAACATGTTTGAAGACCAATTCTGTCCTCACCCAACAACAGATTTATACTCTTTCCTCTCACCTGTTCTTAGCTCCACGACTGAGCTTGGCTCACTCTGGCAACCTCTGTCCACAGTTACAACAGCGACTCTGTAGGTTTCACTACAGTGTAGACCAGTGAAAGAGCATGAAGTGGAGTTGTTTGCACTACAGTTGTGAGTGTGTCCATCAGTTCCTGTTGCTGTTGCTATGTACATCTGTGCCCCTGTTACATTAGACCAGGAGACATTGCTGCTCTCACACTCCGGAGACACAGTAACATTACTGGGGGGACAGAGACCTGGAGAAAAGACAGATATAAAGTTTTATTTGTCTTTATATGTGTCTAAGAAACTCATTTCAAGCATTTAAGCATAAGCCTTTAGATCAAAATGTCTTTAAGATCATGAGAAACAGTCAGGTGTGTCCAAACCTTTGACTAGTACTGTATATCAAGGTATCTGGCCGTTC
>CABFOQ010041817.1:0-37241 GCA_900660455.1 Gephyroberyx darwinii
CAGAAACATTCAACTAATGAATCAAATTCTCTGTGTCTGTCTGTCTGTCTGTCTGTCTGTCTGTCTGTCTCTCTGTCTGTCTGTCTCTCTGTCTCTCTCCCTGTCTGTCTCTCTCTCCCTATCTGTCTCTCTCCCTGTCTCTCTCCCCGTCTGTCTCTCTCTCCCTGTCTGTCTCTCTCCCTGTCTGTCTCTCTCCCTGTCTGTCTCTCTCCCTGTCTGTCTCTCTCCCTGTCTCTCCCTCCCTGTCTGTCTCTCCAGCTCTGTCCTCAGTACTGGCCAGAGAACGGTCTTCATCGTCTCGGTTCTCTGCAGGTTGAGTTTGTTTCTGCTGATCTGGAGGAAGACGTGATCAGCCGGATCTTCAGGATCTACAACACCGCCCGGGTACACACACACACACACACACACACACACACACACTCTCTCTCTTCTGTTAGACACAGTTTTTAGGTGTATGTGGTGGGAGGGGTCAGTGTCCAAGGTCAGGGTGAGTTTGATTTGAATGCTGCGTTCGCGTGATGTGGGAAAAAGCGGGTGAACCGAATCTCGTCACTACAACTTGGAGGCGTTCAGGCGTTTAACTGGTCGAAACGGTTGGAAACGCCCACATCCAAGATGGCAGTCGGCAGATTGATGTTTGTGATGTTGCTTTTCATCGTTGTGAGATGCATTACTATCACCGGCATGTTTTCCAATCCTTGAAGACTTGGAAGAGCGAAGGAAACGAAGAGGGGAAGATAACCTATTAAAAACTGAACGTCAGGTTCTGTGATGGCGACTCTTCATCTCGGATCACCGACGGTGCTGCATGTTTCCCGCGTTGTCCTCCATGTTTGTGACATTTTGTTGTTACTGTCCACCATTCAGAAGGTCAAGTGATAGATGATCGATGCGGCGTATTAAAAATCCCACTTCACCGACTTGTAATCACCACTAGGGAGCGCCGTGAACGGTTGGTAATAACAGTTGTTATGACGTCAGTTGTGAGTGCTAGGGTGCGTTTCATTTCCTCCCTGAGGTCAGGGTGTGTTTGATTCGAGCTCCCTGTCCTCCCTGTGTCCCCAGCCGCAGGACGGCTACCGCATGGTGCAGCAGTTCCAGTTCCTGGGCTGGCCCATGTACAGAGACACGCCCATGTCCAAGCGCTCCTTCCTCAAGCTCATCCGACAGGTGGACAAGTGGCAGGAGGAGTACGACGGGGGCGAGGGACGCACCGTGGTCCACTGTCTGTGAGTTACCTCCAACAGTCAGTGCAGCAGGAAGTTCACTGGCTGCATTAAAGATGAAACACCTCCACCTACTGACCGAAAAGCTGCACTACATCAAAAGAACCTCGTCACCATCTCTCTTCTGATCTTTTTGAGCTTTTTTATTAAGCCCAACCTTTTATATCAAAACTAAATTTGAAACAATATTTGATGTAGGGAAGACAGAATTGATAAAGTGTTAAGTCTAAAAGGTGATGTCAATTTTAGTTGCTCTGTGGTCTAACACATAGGAACGGAGGCGGACGCAGTGGGACGTTCTGCGCCATCAGCATCGTGTGTGAGATGCTCCAACACCAGCGCTCGGTGGACGTTTTCCACGCTGTCAAGACACTGAGAAACAATAAACCCAACATGGTGGACCTACTGGTGAGGAACCTTCAGAGCAGTAGGAAACTAGCATCAGACCTGCGTTCAACAGTAACCCTGGAGTTTGTTTTAACCTGCTTTAGACTGTTTGAAAGTCAGTTTAGGAGACTTTTCTGTGGTTGAGAACTCTAAATCGTCCAAGCAGGTTAAAACAAATGCAAAAAAAAACTATGTGACACAGGCAGCGCTTCATGCTAGGTTAAACCCTTTCGTCCAGCTTTAGGCTCTGTTATTTTATTTCTTTCTGCAAAAAGAAATCAATTATGTTGCACTCAAATGACTGTAGTATAGGTGCAGCTGCAAATAAAAATAATTAGACTGAAAATAGCAATCAAAATCCATCTGTATACTGACGAAAAATGATTGCTCCTTTTGCTCTTCCTGTTTCGTCTCCTAGGACCAGTACAAGTTCTGCTATGAAGTGGCACTGGAGTACTTGAACTCTGGGTAACAGGTGCCAACGCCTGCGCCCAGAGGTACCTACCAGAGACTTAAGGTTTGGGACATCACAGAAGACTTGCAGTTCTGGTGTGTGTGTCGTGTTGTGTGTGTTACTGCCCCGACAGGAGGAAGGTACACACACAACCACACATGCAGCTCCCTCGGCCAGCTCTGTTCTTCTACTGATCTTCAGTCGATCTCGATGGGGGAAGGCAGTAGAGTTGTACAGTGTTAATATTGGAGCCAGTTTCTGTCTGTACCAGCGAAGGAACCCAGCAGGAGCACAATGATTTTTTTTTTTCCACTGCAGTGAGTCGCCTCCTCTCTGGATCCCTCTCTCTCTCTCTCTCTCTCTCTCTCTCTCTCTCTCTTTCTCTCTCTCTCTATCTCACTCGCCTGTGGTCCTGTGGTTGCTGCCTTGATCCTCATCAGACGACGAGCATTAAATACTCTTGAGTTTTGCGTGGAATGCGATACACTGTACGTAATGTAATGTGTTCATTTTATTCTCTTCGATCATGTTTTTTGCTCAGCGTTGAATAACGTCATTATTAAGGGTCACGAAACGCAGGAGTTCAAAGCCTAAATGTTACTAAATGTCCTGTAAAATTATGACTTCTAGATTATTATTATTGCATCATATGTTGGGGACAGCTGGCACAGTCTACATTCGCTTACCTTATTTCCTGTACAGGGATCCAAAGCTTTATTTGCACTTCCATTTGATTCTTGTTGTGCATATTGTACATATTTCTGTAGATTATTTATTCACGGTATGTACTTTTTTGTGACTCGCAGTAAGTGACAATCATATGTTTTATGGGTTTGTTTTATTGATTGTATTGTGTCATTTCTTTGGTCATATTGTATGACTAATCAATTCCATTGTAAAAAGATATATAAATGTATCTACAGTATAAACATCGTACCGTGTATCTCTTTGTGTGTGGAGCTGGGAAACATGACATTAGGGCGACATCTAATGGAGAGAAGGGGAATAGCAGCATCACTTCCATGTCTACACGTTTTAAAGCTGCCATGATATTCAGTTTTCATGATTTTGTTTTCAAATATACTGAAGCTCAGGGTAAAAATAATGTTCTCTGAGATCTTTTGCAAAAAGATTCATTTAGTTAAGGATAGTTATGGCCATGGTGGATGTTAAGTGAGTACCCTCTCTCCCTGAAATGAATGAAATGTGTTTTTGTGGTAACTATTAGCTAGAGGGATTTCGTGAATGTCTCCATTTTGCCTATATTTTCTACATTTTGAAACGGGAGGATAGGAAATAAGCTTTTTATTATCATGAGGTCTGGTTTGTGTGTCTACATGTCGACTTATTAGCATCTTATTCTACTAATTTCATAGGAGTTACTTGGGCAGAATAACCACATCTTCATCTTAGAGGCTTTAAATGAGGGGGGGTGGAACCAGGATGATAGATAACGATGAGAAGTGTTGTCTAAGGCGGGACTTCTGATGTAAACAAAAAAGTATAAGCAAGATCCTGTGAGAGTTTTGGGTGAAACTGATGACCGAGCGAGTCACTTTAGCAGAATCTAACTCTGCTCTGATTGTACGGCGATGCTGCTGTGGTGTTTTATCTTGTACTTCCTTGTTCCAATGTTTACATATTTACCTTACATCTAGACATGCCTACATTACTTTGTTCAAATGTATTTGGATACAAACTACTTTTCATTCGCTTTATTAGGATTTTGTGGACACATCATGCAGTACACTACTACACTTAGTTTGCCATTTCAGAAAGTTGTTTTTGATATAGTTTGGAGTGCTATGATGATGCAGGTGGCATCTAGAGTACTGAAGGAAGTCACGTAATAAATGCTTCTCTGATGATGGCATGTAAAAATCCAGAGGAAGTTTTAGAAGGGAGAGAGAGGACACCGGTGAATGGGGTTAACATTCACTGTGGTGAGTTCAAATGCTGCAAACTTGACTGGAAAGATTTTAGCAATATTTTAGCAAGGTGAGCCAATCAAGTCCAGTTATGATGGGTTGACTGTAGTTCAAAACTGACAGTAAAAATTATGGATTATTGAAAATGCAAAAACTTTAACAACCCAAACAAAATGTAATTCTAACAACATCTTCATTCAACATCTCTGATAATACATGTATAGAAATAGATGAAAATGAGAAAAATGATAATGATAATAATGATAATGGGGCTTCTTTAAAGCAAGGAGTGTAGTGGAGAGTTTACCCACTTTTTTAATCTTTATTACAGAAACAGATGGTATACAGTAGTATTATCAAACTGCTGCTTGTTTGCCTCACGATGATTGCCATCTGGAGGTCATATCCACCTTTTAATTTACCAGATATCACCAGAGACGTACTGCAGTCAAAGTAGTTGATAGACAGAGTGCATCCATAGGAGGCTAGTGCAGCATTTGTCTATTTGTGTAGTTTTAAATAAATACTTAGTAATATTTACTTATGTATTGCTTGAGCCCGTCAAACAAAACGTCAAACAATGAATGTCTTACACGTTAATAATTGTGCAGTGACCCAGGAAAGAGGGAAACCAATCCAAAACATCAATTCATGACCAAACCAGGGTAACGCCTGGCTTTTTTATACCTCTCTTTGTTGAGCCGGTTTCAGTGTAAAACAAAGACTGGCCTCTGAAAAGCCTTGGCAAGGACAAACAGTAGGAGATACTCTTATTGAACACAGAGGCTTGATTAGCTGATTGGCTCCTCCAGTTCAGCTGAATGAGGAGAATGACTGGAAGGGATCGGGGAAGTACAGTGGACTCAATAACACCTACTTGACCCCATACCTTTTTATTCTTTCTTTTCTGTACCACATATTATAAACACAATACATAATACTGCATTCTCCTTCATACTCTCGCCTACACTCATACCCAAACACACACCCACACACCCCCACCCCCCTCTCCTTTCTCTACATAATATATGACAACCTTTTATACTGGTTCCTAGAGCTATATGGAGGACAGGACAAAAATGTCTTTATTTACACATATATATACATATACCTGTATAGACACATATATACACACATATTATAGACATGGATGTACACCTGCGCCTGCACATACACACGCTCATCCACCTCTTGTATTTTCTGCTCAGGCTGTGGGTGTTCAAAGGGAAGCCATTCATCATGAACTGTGTCTCCCACACCAACACTTCTACTACACACACCTCAGCATGACTTTATAATGGTATTTTTCTTTTCCAGGATTAGCAGCGGCTATCACAGCAGAGTGTTTAAACAGTAAATGTCCTATTGGATGGTAGCTGCATTCCCCAGCTCAGTTATGAGGGTGGAAAGTGTCTGAAGAACTTAATTCTATGAGATTTCATCAAGACACAGAGATATAACAGTTAACTACCAGGTATGTAGTATAAATATATAATTTATTATATAATATAATAAATTCTATCATATAATTTAAGGATGGGTTCATGTTGGTAATTTCTTTCCAAAGGAGTGATCAAACTCTCTCCTATTGTTTTCATTGACTCACCCATGACGGCAGATTTCTCCCACAATGAGAAAGCTGTGTCAGAGTAGGATCACGTCTGTATCTGTACATGTTATTACTCTTTGTAGTAACCTAGATATGGGCAGGAATGAAAACTGTGTAGATATTAAATTCCAGGCCTTTATACATTTATTTAGCTCTAATAGTGATTTAATTGTGTGTTTTGTCTATGAAAGACATTGAGTAGAAAAGAAAGAAAATCAAGGGTTTGTGTCTGAGATCATGCGGTAAAAAATCACCACTAAAGCCTTTTGTTGCTTGGACAGTCCATGGCATTAAATGAAATGAAACTTTTTAAAGTACATCTCTGGGGAAACAACACTACACACACACAAACTGTAAGGTAACAATTCTAGGTTACATCGGGCGTGACATTACAGGAATACATTCAATGTGATTTTTGTAACCGTTTGACTATTTGCTGAACATATACGTACTTTTCTTCCAGCAATGCCCTGCTTCACACTCTTTCAGCCAACTGGGAGCCACCCAGTACAACCACAGCAGTTCTGTTTGCCACTGAGCAGCTACAAAACAGTAGTTGGGGATACGCATCTTGCTCAAGGGCACATCAGCAGTAGTTGAGAGAGAGAGTAGAGAATTACTAACTCACTGGTCTGGGGATTCAAACCAGAAAACCTCCAGTGTCAGTCCTGCTGCTCTACCCTCTGGGCTACCACGCCTAAAATAGATAACGGCTGTCTGGTAAGGAAGGGTCCTGCAGGGCTCGGATGAAATGAGTTGACGGAGAACTGCTGCACCTCTAGCAGTTCTTTGCATCACCAGTCACAGAGTAGAGCACGGTCACAGGAGTGTGTGATGGTTCAATTATTAAAAAAAGGTGTTATAATTGAGAATATATCATTCAATCACTATGCATCTCGTGGCGACTCCATTTCCAGCCGAATGTGTTCGTTAGCAAACACACCATGATAATAATCCAGCAGAATTGACACACATCCATTGATTACATAGATTCATGCAGAGACAGAGCTAACGGCATCACGTGTGATATTTGGCCCTCTATCGGCCCTGAAGTCACCGGTTTGCTGCTGCGGTCTCCAGCAGCGTCTTGAAGGAACTCTCTTGGACAGGGGGCAGAATTCTTTGGCTCATCATCACGGGAGCCGAAGGTCTCATCTTATTCCTTTGCTGAAGCCTCCAGCTAGTCAGAGCCGCAGGCACCGAGGCGCCAGGGATGGTTTCATATTTCATCGCAAGACTGGTGGTGAATTATTCCTCTCCTCCTCACACATGGAGATTGGGGGAGCTGATGAGAAGGGGAGGAAGGGAGAGGGATGAGGGAAATTGGGAGCTGCTGCTGAGGCTGGATGTGGGTTCAACTGCTGGGGGAATCCACACCAGATGTTCCCCGAGCAAACGTTCACACACACATGCAGAGCACATGAACACATACAGAGCCACACACATATTATTGCCCTGAGCAAAAAGGACATAAATCCATGCACATCCACAGCAATCAGAAATCATGTGGCTGGACCATCAAGCCTCACAGTGGGTTGACGACATGCAAGGAATCCAAAGTCAGACCTCAGAAAATAGATGAGTAGACTGACCTCACCGGTCAGACATTATTTGGCTAGGCTCAGAAGCAGATTTATAGCAAATGTACAATTTGCTAATGGCCATTTGCCAATGACTATAAATAAATAATGTTCATATAATCCAAGATATCAAGAAATGAAAGGTTTTATTACAAAATACTATATAGACTATTCATCCTTTTTGGAAAAAAATGTTCAAGTTATCTGAATAATAGTTATTGCTCAATAACTCACAATAATTCACTAACTTCAATTACATGTAATACTAAGTTTTACTTAAGTTTTATAATTGTGTAAGAGTCAAGTGTCGCATTTATCAAATGGTGGATAAGTCATTTAGAAATTCATTTTAGTACTTGAGCAATTGAGAAGAGGAAGGCTGCTGCAAATCCATCAGCACTGCTTTTACTACAAGGTAAAATTACATTACACGTCCACAAGATGGCGCCAAAGAGCAGGCAACCTGATCAACCGTGCAATGTCATTGTAAAGGCAACAGCAGCCAGTGGAGAGCACTCTTCACTTTGCTATAGACTCCCTCATGTATTTTACCTTTTATCTAGATCGCACATTCAGTTCAATAACATGAGATCTTCCCACGCTCGGTATTTAATCAAACCTGGAGAGAAGTAAGTTAGTTATTGTACAGAGAGACCGGCTGACAATCTGATGATTGGACAGGTTTGTGTATATAGAGCAGTAGCATGAATTTTAGGTATATATCGTATTACCAATCTTTCAATACCTTGCTAGTTCCTGCTAGTTCAGTCTATATTCTTTATTATGTTGTCTACGTATTGCCATGAAAAGCACCCTGGTACATAATATTACTATCTTTTTACTACGCTGAGTTCCTGTGGATAATATTTTCTCACACTCGGTCTCGTATTCCCTGATGTAACGATGTAATGGATGTGATAAGCCACTGAATAATTGATCACAGTGGATTTTCCAATGAAACATTAAGGGGCGTGTGTTCCCAAAACTGAGAGAGTCCAGGCACACAACCACCAGCCAGTCTGTAACACTGCTGATCCAAAAACACACACACACACACACAAATACAAAAAACACCACTGCAGATCCACACTCAGGTCAAAGGTTAGCTGGAGCAACTGGAGCACAACAGCCTGTTTCCTTCTCCGGGGACAGGATTATTGTGTCTCTTTCTCCGGCTGCCTCCATCTCTCTACCATCTCCTCCTCTCCCTCTCCCCTCCCCTGTTTTTTTTCTCCACAAACAAATTCTTGGACTGTAATTCTGGGAGCAGGAGAGCAGATTGTCTTCACTTACCTTGATGACATCACCGTCTGCTGTAGCTTTCCATTCTGCGTAGTGTGTCACCTGGGCCGGTGCCAAGCACCGCCACAGAGAGGGGGTTTTGTTTGGCTGACCAGTGACATGTTTGGCAATTGGGAGGACTCTAGACGGCTTAGTGGTGAATAATCTTACAAGCTTACAATTATCCCTCCATTACCATTACTCTTTTGCTCTTAGGGAGGAAGAGTAATGCGGCGCCCAGTTTGAGTGGACTTCCAATACTTTAGTGTATTTGCTCTTGGCTGCAGACCCACGATCGAGCGTCTGCCAAGTGGAAGCAAGAGATCAATCAATGGACCGGCCCAACATACAAGAGCGCCCCTGTCGAGCTCTCGCATCAGAGGCAAATCCATAACTCATATTTCCTCCATTTTCATGCATATTGGGAGGGAGAGGGAGAGTAAGATGTCTCTGCTCCTCTGACGCTGTTATCCCCCCAGACGGTTTGATGTGATTACATTGTCAGCCTGCCGTATGTACCGGTAGCGCTCGAGCTTTTTGTTCTGTTGATGCAGACCTTTAAAAATTCAAGTGTGTGCTAATCGATAGGGACTGGATGTGAGGAAGCTTCAGAAACACTCTTCCTGGCATCCATATTTTACTAGTTTCAGACTACATATTTTAAAAGTTGGTCGTCTGCTGTCAACCCACGAGTAGATAGCTTCATTTAGGCTGAAATATTTCATCACACTCTCCCTGTGTTTAGTTTTGTAGTTCCTACAAGCACACACACACACACACACACATCGTGACATCTGATCAATCTTCATCATGTCAAAAATCCTGGAGATGCAGTGTCATTGGGAATCAGCCGGAGGTCAAGTTCTCATCAAAGTCAATGTAATTTCCTGCAACTCGGTGGAAACTGACGACTTGGCCCCCATGTTGCCGTGGCAGCCAACAGCCCCTCTCTGCATATGATCAGTCTGTTGCCATAGCAGCCCTGTGGAGCTTTCCTGCCAGTCAGTCTAGTAGAGAAGACGAGCGAACCAGCAGTGCCCCCATCCAGAGAGACCTGCACGTCTTCATCTGTTGCCATGGCACCGTAATAGCGTTCTGGATGGATTTGGCGTGGCAGGGAGTCGCTTCCTTTATCTCCCAATGCATTATATTGAGCTGAGCTTGCTTCTCCTCACAACATGGCAAGCAGACAAAGGGAGCGAAAAGGGGGGGGATGTACATGTCAAGATAACATATCTATATTGAGAACTAGAGCGGTGTTTAGTAGAGCGGCGTGCTCAGTGGGTGCAAATTGGGCCGTAGATACAGTATAGATGGCAGATGTTATCGCAGGACATTTCCTCTAGTAAACAGGAATACAGGTTGGGCTTCAAGCTGTCTCACTTTGTAATATAATGAATATTTTGTGTACAGAACCAATTCAAATGTTTGCAAACAAGAAGTTAGGGACATTTGAGCGACAGACCTTTACGAGTTCCATCTGACAGAAGCCACGAGCGCTGTCAAATTGGCAACACTGTGAAATCAAGTGCAACATGGCCAAAAAATGAGGTTGGAAGCGAAAGTTCCCCGAAGGAAGCAGATTGGTTTCCATCTGGTAAATCTGACAAGGCAGAAAGCACCAAGTCAGGCCTGGATTATTAGCTTAACTCAAAAGAGAGTAACAACCAAGTAGCTTGATCCATTTTCCTGACGGATTGCTGATGTTGGAAGTGGGAAAGACAACAAATCACTACATTTATGTTTTACGTTTGTGTTTGACAAAGTGATGGAAAGCATTAAAGCTACAATATGAAACTTTCTGTCTTGAGGCAGGGAAGTGTATTGCTTGTGCTGCCTTCCTCTCCCTCAGCTGATCAAGTTCTCGCCTCAGCACTTGTCACTCATCTTGATGAGCTGTCGACTGAAAAGGCATCTAGCGGTGGCCAGCATCTACAAGGCAGCGATCGCATCAAACACCTTTTTCTCGTGCTCAGACACGAAGCACAGCTGTGAGCGTCACTGGTAACACAGGGAACAAGAACTCAAAGGGCTCAAGGAGCCTTACATCATTCTTGTTGCTATGCAACGCAAAGTTTGACAACAGCGTGCAAGCGATCAAAATAGTATTAGCTAGATAACCTGAAGTGACATTGCTGAAAAGAGGATAATGAGGGGATAACATTGTTGAAAATAGAAATGGACAAGAGAAGGTTAGCATTTCTGAAACATATGTGGGTACATGACATCCTCCTAGGGAGAGCAGAGCAGAGAGATTTATCATCTCTACCAAGAGTTGCACCTAGATAGTGCCTGTTTCAAGGGCCCTATTTTCGTATTGATGTAATACAGCGCAGCCACAGCTGAGACATATTCAACCTAGAGCACCCATGGGAGCCCCACTAACCGAAGTAACTAGCTAACTGAAGAACTAACTGAAACAAAGTGCAGGCTCGTTCAAAAAAGCATCCTGAATGATCACAGCCTAAAGCCGAATACAGGCAAACACGATCAACGACTAAATCAATGCTGACGTTCACCCATATTGTTTTTGAACGGGTCTTGTCTGTCACACGTTTAACTTGGCTGTTCTTTCGTTTCTTACTGCTTTCCAACGTTGTTGTTGTTGTTGCTATGAATTCCCTGTGGTCACTAGCCTCAGCTTGATAGCCACACAGCTCACCTCTGGCCACGCCCACAGCGAATGGTATACGCCCCAAAACGTCCTGACCATCAGTGAAAAGTCAGTTTTGGGCAAACAGGGGACCGATACAGATACAGACTGATAATGTTAGATATGTTGTATTTATTATTATGTAAAAAAGAGCATTTTCTGTGCCTCCGTTCAAATTATAGACTAGATCATAATAATAATATAGATTTATTTTGAAACGACACAATTACTGTCTATGCATTGTGTTCAAAAAACCTGTGATAATATTCATTAAAATCTTTGTGTACACCATGATGACGTTTGATTGTGCACAGATTGACAGACTGGCGTACACCTCACTCCTCCATCCTGTGAGTCACATCTAAATAAAGCAAAAGTATAAAGCATGCACACAGGGTCAAGGGGTATGACTAAAAGCTAGAGTGAGCAAGACACGTGACTTGAGTGACTCTGAGCACGGTGCGATTGTTAGTCCCAGCATCTTTCCAACAGTCAAGGGATCCAGACAGTGTCTAGGGAATCGTGTGGTAAATAAAAAACAAAACATCCAGTCAGCGGCAGTCCTGTGGGCCAAAATGCCTTGTTAGTGTTGGACGCCAGAGGAGAATGGCAAGACAGCCTGGGCACAAGTATGCAAGTAACAGTACAACAGAAGAAGATGAAGCTACAGTGGGCCCGTGATCACTAAAACTGGACTACTGAAGAGAGGAAGAAACGTTGCCCGGTCCAACAGTCCAACAGTTTCTGTTGCTGTGTTACATGCTGATGGCAGTGCCAGTGAGGTGGAGTAGATGGTAGAGAGATGGAGGCAGACGGAGAAAGAGAAAGAAGGAATATTCCTGTCCCTAGAGAAGGGAATGGCTGTTGTGCTCCAGTTGCTGCAGCTAACCTTTGACCTGTGTTTGGATCAGCAGTGGGTGGTTGGACCGGCTGGTGGTTGTTTGCCTGGAATTCGCTATCTCGGTTATGGGAAGACATGCCCCTTAATGTGAATTTGACCTAAACAACATCCACCTGCCTGGGGTCAACAGGCTGTGGGAAGTGTTTTCCTGCCACACATTGGGCCCCTTTGTACCAATTAAGCCTCATTTGAACACCACAGCGTAGCTAAACCTGGTTCCTGAACCGGTGCTTCCTTTCATGGCCAGATAGATATTTCCAGCAGGAAAATACTGCAAGTTTGCACACACAACAAATCCAATAACGACAAATCTAATAAGATAAACAACAACGAGACAAACTAGTCAAAAACAGGGTTAAAGAATACAGCACATCTAGCCACTAGCCGTGTGATACACAAACCGTGGTAAAGAACAATCGATGGCAAGTCGCTGAAAGGCTGACCAGAGCATATTCTCTCTCAAGTCAATGAACAGGATCTGTAGTCCATTCCCTGTTCATTGACTTTCATACAGGGCCGGTGTCAACAGTGAAGACTTGACAATGCACAGTAAACACACACCAGGCTGACAGGCGGGCTATCGTGAGTCTGAACCCTCTCTGAGGCCGGATGATGCATTCAAAGCCAGCTAGGACGATAAACAACCACCGAGCTCTCCTCTGCCTCTGTCGATACTGTGTTTAAAACAAAGGAGCAGATCGGTCACTGTCCCAGCAAAGGGCTGAGTAAGCATTCTCATTGGCTAGTTTCTCTTTCTATCTCTCCCTCTCCTCCACTGGCTCTTTCCATCTTTTCTTTCAGCGTCTCCTTATCTCTCTCTTTCTGTCTTGCTCCATTTCTCTCTATGGCTTTCTCTCTCTCTTTCTCTCTACCTCTCTCTCTCTCTTACCCACTCGCTCTCTCCCCAGCAGCACATGGTGTTAATGTCTCAGTATATGTCTTAGTGGTTTCACACAACGTGTCCGGCCTCCTGCCAGCACACTCATAATGTTAGGAGGGTTTTTTTGGCAGCGCAGGATGTTTACTATGATGACCAGTCGTGCGACTAAACGGTTTACAGGAAATTTGATGACCGGGCTTTTTCCATGCCATCTTTGATCTCTTTCTCTTTTCTAGTCTTTTCTCATCCTTTCTTTTCTGTTTCCAAAAGGGAGTCCAGTGACACGGCAATGACAAACCTGACCTTTCTCTGAACCTCACAGATATGTGGTAAACACTTAATCAATATATGTTAGATGACCGTATTGCTGCTGGTGTGTTCAGTGTGCCAGTGGAGTCTCAATCAGAGACTCATTTATTTCATTATATTGCCGATTTATGGTTTGTGGTAAAACAGCTGTGAATGTAGGTCAGCCGCATTATGTCTGGATTATCGTATTATTTGTGGAATTGAATTTGAAATGTCAAAATACACGGCCGATACAGAGCTGTGCAAAAGGCACATCCCGTAAAGCGAAGATGCTTTCAAAAATAATGAAATGAAAAGTTTCTAAATATCAAAAAATGTAGTATAAATAGCAGTAATATTGCAGAAAACAGACTTTTGCACAGCGCTCTATGTCATAACTCAATAGGGCCCAATTGATTTTGCAGAAAGAAAAGTAATCTAATATGAATGAAAGCAGACTCAGGGATTCAATCAGGACTGTCCTTGCAGCAGTAAAGGTTAATCTGCCTGGTAACAGTCTGAGCCCGGCCAAGGCTTAATTAATTGGGTGATGTTGATTAACACATTAGCATATGAATAGATGAATGGCCTCAAAGATGTCTCAGATAAAAGCAGTCAAAAGTACTTGTGTGAGGTCGACCACTTACATGAAACACTTTCGATGGACTATAAAACACTTGCTCTGCCATAGGGAATGTAGAAGGATGAAGATAATAATATCATGTTGAGTAAGACAAGGCAAATCCGTCTGTCGGTTTTGGATGTATTCCCTGACTTCATGATTGGGTATTTCCCTCGCTGAAGTCAAAATAGTATGAAGAAGTCTCTCATGCCAGAAGTGATGCCTATCTTACTGATCTTTTACTGTCACTCACTCACTCACTGGTGACTCAGGGGAGCCTTTTACCGTGATTAAACAGCTCATCCGGAGAAAAACACTTGAGGGAGTTTGCCAGTTGGTCTCCCATCACACTTCCCAGTCTTCACACCACCTGATACACGAGTCTATATAACACCATATGTGCCACACCACTGAAAATAAAAATGGGAGTGGAGCTGTGATAAAGATAAACTGGGAATATTAGCCTGATATCCACTGATAGTGTTGTGCCGAAATGATGAACGACTTCTTTTGCAGTAGCCTACATGCTTTTAGGGCTCGGTGTTCTTGTTTCTTTCGGGCCCAATGTTCTTGTTTTCTCTTCCACTCGTTTGGCGGCAACAGTAGAAAAGATTGATTTTTGTATTCCTTCAAAAATCAATATAAATATCAATATCTACGTCAAAAATAAACAAAAAATGCCAACCGTCGCCTGCTTCCGTACTCTGTAACCTTACCTTTGGCCATCCTGAGGAGCGGTGGCGTAACTGAAGGTCACAGATCCTAGTGCAGCCAACGCCGAGACACCGCATTCATTCCGCTCGGTTTACCTGCTCAGGTAATGCCGTGTGACTGCTGCTGTATCCATGGCAATGAACCCCTGCAGATGCCCTCAACCCGGGTTACTCTGACTGGCTGATTACCATGCATGGTTGGGGCCTGAGCTCTCCACTGATTGGTCCTGTCAGCTCCTGGCATGGGCTCTGGCTCACCCCTGCAGAAGACCCAGCTGGCTGCATGCCCTCCCCATTATGCTCACGCCTGCTGTATTCCACATGACTGGGTTCGTCCTCCAGGACCCAGAGACCACGCTCCCGTACAGTGAATGTCAGCACAGCACCAGACTGGCTCTCTGAGTCACATACAGTGTTACTAGTCTCTTCCTTTTGTGCACGTGTAACAAGTGTTTTTGTCTATAAAATAACTAATTTGATGAATTTGATTGAAAGACGTCAAAATGGTTGGTCTGTTTCCCCCTATCCAGTTTTCCCGGCCATATGGCCTGGTCGTGATAAACTCTGACCAGATCTTATGTCATCACATTCTCTGAGGTCTTTGAGGGTGAGAGCCTTTTATCATCTCCCCTATCCGTGGCCTTTCAGCAAGCCACGTCCTTTTCAGGGGGTGGCTAACAAAGATGTCAGCTGAAATATATTCCACATAATAGCCATCAACCATCACTTTAGCCCTCTCGTTTGATTCTCTGTTGCCTCTGTCCCAGCCCTCCAGCCCAGATAAAAAGGAACCTCTTCTAAGGTGTTTCGCAAGGCATTATAAAACGGTTGCCATGGATACCCAGTCTGAACAGGCTCCACATACAAGCAGCAGAATAGGAAATGACAGATGCAATATTTGAGATTTCAAAAACTCATTTTTTTTTCTCTCTTCTGTGTGAGCTGATGGACCGTTGTGTTAAAAACGCCAAAGATCAACATCCTGAGAAAAGGTCTGCAGGGCTATTTGCGGTGGTCCGTAAAGCCGCATTTGAGGGGCTATTTGCTTCTAATTTGTGCTCGAGAGAGGAGGGTTGAATGGTATTTTCTGCCTCATTGGGTCTTTGTTGTTTCTCCCTGAAGAGATGACCTATATGGAGGATGGAAGATCAAAGCAGGCTTTCTCACTGTGATCCCATACTTCTATGGAGGAGCAGCCCTGGTTGCGCAACTGCCTGGCTGCTCTGGCAAAAATGGCCATGAAACTAAACGGCGGAAAAACAGCTTCTTTGTAGCAGCTCAGCCCACAGGAATCATGATCCTGCAGTTCAGGAGAAACACAGCTGTTGGATGTTGAAGATTGTAATTACTTTCTGAGACGACGCACAATCCACTCACCTCCGTGCATGAGCCACTTCACAACCACATAGAGAGAAGCAGATGTGACTAATCAGTGAAAACAAAGAACTAGTTCTTTGTCAACCGGCAACTGCATACAGATACATTTCCTTTTTAGCAAACTTTTGGCAATGCTCATAAAAGTTCAGGCATAAAATAGTTGTTTGAGTTCCCTATCTAGGCCTATCTTCCATTAAGTCAGTATAGCCTATTTACCAATGACTTCCCATTAGTGTTACCAGCTGATAGCGCCGGCCTCTATTTGCGGTTGGAACCCCGGCTGCCTATTCATCAGCCATTTATACTGTAGAGAAGAAACAAGGTCACCAGTAAGAACCGGATACCTGCTGGGAACAAGTGTTCACCTGCTGCTCTCCACCCCACCCCTCTCCTCCGCACTTTTCTGATCCTGTCTTCTCGCGAACCCAACTAGCGGTCTCTCCGTCTGCTATACGGTCGGGCGTCTCTCGTTCCATTTCCTGTGCTCCAGATGATGTCAGAGACGCATGGCTGCCGAACATAGAAACGGGGAAGGACCAGAAATGCCCATACGTCTCCATGACCTGCATCAGTCGCTACGCTGTCGTGCATCTCATTAGCCAGCGCCAGAAGCGGCAGATGGACCCTAGCGGTCATTCATCACCAGAGGAACTTTCTCCCTGCAGTATCTGGTCACACAATGGTGCAGGTGATTGTTACTGTGGGGAACCATTTTGAGTTATGAGGACTTCTTTCCTTTTCCGCTCTTTGAATTGCCATTGTGCAAGATAATGGACGTAGCGCAGCTTTAGTGAGAAAAGGGGAATTGTTATTTCTTCTTGGCCCTGTTTCACAGACTGGTACCGTGGAGATGTTAAATACACATGGGGTTTTGTGGTGTGTCTCTATAGGCGGCCCCTTTGGGAATTAGAGGAGTCATAATGTATAGTCCAGGACCATATTGTATCAGGTGTGCAAAGTGGATGTTCTTCACTGGATGCCTTTAATGTCTAACCAGACAGGAGGCAGCTATACACAACACAACTTCAATAATTGAGACCAGAGTGGCTGTTCCCAAATGTTTAATTGATGACCTGTCATCTCCCACGGTTCCCCCTTACTCTCAGCTCCTGTGCCTTCCTTTACAAGGCCTCAGAAAGGAAACGTGGCTTTTATCTCTACGATTGTGGAACTCTATGACTTGTGCAGGCAGCAATTACAGCGGCGATGATGGCAGCGTCTTCTCCTCCACGGGGTTGATCCCTCCCTGAACCTCCACACCAAGTTCCCAATTAGACGATACATCCCAACCGAATGCAAGGGGGGAAAAAGGCCCCACAGCTGAATCTCTTAGCCATTAACCGGCATAGTACAGGCAGAAAGAAGAAAGCTGGAGGACAAAGTGAAACGGAGTGTGCTGTACTTTGGCAGAAGAAGAAGAAGAACATATATTAAATATTATACGTGCACCCTACCATACAGTGTGCCTCGTCCTGGGATGCCTGCTAACTGATAGCTACGGTGCACTGGGACTACAGTGTGTGGGATGATCTATTTTATGGCAAGGAAGCATCAGAGAGTGGTTGGGGCAGATCAGATATATATGACTTCAATAGAAAAATGTATAGGAGCTCCATCAGTCATGTGTGGCTTCAGATAAGAGGATAGACAGGGGCGGGAAAGCGATGCCCGAAATAACTGACAGAAGTGAAATGATCACTGAGAAATTAATTGAATTATTGAATCAGTGCTGCAGCGTGGATGGGGATGTCCCTCCCGAAGATGAAAGCCACAGTATCATGGGAATGTGACAGAACTAAGGCGAGCACGAAAGTATCTCTCTGATTTTCTCTCTCTCTCTCTCTCTCTTCCTCCCCTCTCATATTCTACTGCATCCCTCTCTCACATTTCCTCTCTCTCTCTCTCTTCCTCCCCTCTCATATTCTACTGCATCCCTCTCTCACATTTCCTCTCTCTCTCTCTCTCTTCCTCCCCTCTCATATTCTACTGCATCCCTCTCTCACATTTCCTCTCTCTCTCTCTCTCTCTCTCTGTCTTCAATAGTGAATCTCCATTGAACGCCTAATTCATCACTTTGCTCTAGGTGAGTTTAATTACCTGGGTATGTCTTGATAATAAATGATTAAGTGTGTGAGGCTGAACTCATTAAGGAAAGCTGGAAGTAAATGCTTTCACAGTTTTTGGAAGTCTGGTACGCTGTTTCACCTGAGGGTCAAAGAAACTATTCTCTCTGTCTGTCTCTCTCTCTCCCTCCTTCCCTTTCCCTTTGTTTACCACGCTGTTCTTGACCTGTCTGATATAAAACATAAATAAAGCTGCATGTTCTTTGTGTCCTCATCCACCCTCCCAACACACACACCCACACACCCCCACACACACACACACCATCCCAGATACTTCCCACACCGGTGAGATAGTATCATAGCTGATAACCTGAAGGTTCCTCATTCTCCCTACATTGTGTAAAGACTAATGAATTTAACTTCCCCCTCCTCTTCAATATATTGACTTAATTAAGCAGAACAGGTGCACATTGGCCAATGTCAAGGGGAATCCGTCGAGGGAGCAGACGGCGAGTCCCAGATCTCATTTGGTGGGTAGCAAAGTGAAAGCAGACTTTGTTTGAATTACAGATTAGACAAGGGGAGGAATGTGTCAATCTCAACTGGTTGTAAATCACTCGTACTGGGGCTGGGTCCTCTGGCTGATTGCTGATTGAAAATACTGGTTGTGGAGGATGTAATCTCTTGAATAAGAGTACTGAGAGATTGATGTGCTGATGATGATGATGATGATGTGAATGGGGTTAAGTACAGCCGTGTTTTCTGTTGGATTCTGCGGCTGAATTTGAAACGTTCATTTTCAAACCTCTACAGATCCATTTTGAAAAACGAGTGACCAGGTACGGGTACGAGTCTGGCTCAGGGACACTTTGTTCATCATCCAAAATCTATAAAATACAGAGGATCCAGCCTGTGCTGTTCTTTGGCAACCCAGGATTTAACTTACTTACTGTCATATAAAAAGTACCATCATCAATCAATAATTTTGTGAGGATAGTTGATTTCTGATTTTGGAACAACGCTGCATTTGTTCACAAGAGCAGTAGGTTTTAAAAATGGTTGAGTCAACAGTACTGGTATTAAAGCAGCGCCTGCATAAAGCCTCCGGCAGAAGCTCAGAAACATCTGTTGTGTGCCAGCATCTTTTTCTATACTGCGAAAGCTTAGATCTATAGCATGGGCGTTAAATCCAGACCTACACAGCACTGGTTAACATGGATTAAAAACAACTCTTCATGTTAAGCATCTGTAAAAAAAAAATGCCTGGATTATTTCCCATCCCTGTGTACTTTGAGATGAACTGCGGCATGCACACAGTTTTCTCTGTTCCATCAAGTAATTTATGCCATAAACAAAACACATTTCTGGGTCATAAATGTGCAGTCATCTCTCTGGAGCATCAGCACAAGGCTTTGTTTTTCATGCTCCCCCTGCCCATGTAGCTGCCTCTGCCTCCAGCTTCAGATCACTGAAACACATCTGGATTCTGTCAAATTTAATTCTGTTAAACATGCTTGTGTACACTCACATATAAGCAATTATGGCAATGCATTCCAGGGGAAAGGGCAGGGGGAGGCAGAATAAAGGGCCGTGATGTAAGAGCAGATTTACAAGGCTGTAAATCTTCCTGTCTCTACCCTCACCAACACAATCCTGACATCATCGTTTCATATCATCAATCTACTATGCTCTCTATTTTTCACCCTTTCATCTATGGTATGCACATGTCAACATGCGTGCCACCTGCCATTACTGGCATATAAATAATGATTTTTTTGGGGGGGTGCTTAACGAAAAACGCTGCAGGCTACAATATAATAGGCAATAAAATGTAATCATGTGTGCTTACAGAAAACCTGAAACAATATGAAAGTGCTGGACGTATAAAATGTAATACATATCCTCAGCAGCGCTCCTTTTCCACGTTGTCCAATGATCACCTCCAATGTAAATGCGGCTGTCCCGCCCCTGCTGGTCTATTGTGGATACGCGTTCAATTGGAAACCACTCTTCCAGCCCTGGCACCAAAGTGGCGCACCACGCCAGGCACAGCTGAACGACGAGTGCGCCTTTTGAAGATGCGTGATTATCAAGGAACACTTTTCTGGTAAGATACATCCTCTGTCTGGGATTTTGTTGTTATTACCAGCAAAATCCTCTGGCTTTACTTGCAGCAGACACCACATTGTACTGAATAGCCGTGCTTCTTCTGTGTTGAATAGTCGCACTTCATTCCACATTGGCTCCTGGTAGCCTGTATGAGGGCGGAGCGGGGTTTTACAAGTCTTTATCGCTTGACAGATATTGTGTTGTCTTGTTGGAGAGTATATTTGATCTTGAATAAATGGACGAACAAGAGTTTTGACATCAGGAAGGCGCTGGGCTTGGAACAGTGCGCCAGGTCTGCACTCCTGTCCGTTTAACTATACTGTGAAATATTGTTAAAATTGAATGTTTTCTTGCGGTCCGGTAGATCTGTTTCGATTCGTGTGGCATTTTTTTAATGCTTTCTGTCAAATATGGCGAGAGAATGAAAGTGAAGAGGTCGCGGAAAATCCTAGCAGAAGAAAAATATCTATATTTTAGATCCTGCTGTATATACAATCTAGTAAAACTTTTTATGGTTCTGATGTTGCCTTATAATAGTCCGTAATACACAGCAGACGAGACTGGCATTCCTCGTTCATATAGCAGTGACATTACAGCCTGCAGCTTTGAGTTGTAGCCTAGGTATTAGGTATGAAAGCATGGGCTTCGTCAGGCCATGGAGGAGGTGTGGATGTTTGTCATCTGCCTGTACCCGGTGAGACCAAATATACTGTGTTTTGGTTTTGCACTGGAGACAGATGTCTGGCTGTGGCTCTGGACATTTTCAGGACACCTCCAGCTCAGCAGCAGCAGCTCATTTTTGCTTCACAGCCCTTCCAGCAGAAGGGAACCAGATGCGTGGTAATATCAACAGTCCATTACTCATGCAACATTGCACGAAAATATTCGCCCCCACATCTCGGACGAGAAGCGTTAACTATGCTTTCTCCTGCTAGACAAACAGCTCCTAGACGTGGGGTTGCGTTGAGACGAAGCGGGGAGTCGACAGCTTCCGTTCAGCACCGCGGACAGAGACACAACCCGACTTGCCCACGCCCACCTCTGGTCCACATCAAGCCTGCCTCCCTCCAAAAAAAAACAAAAAACACCGAGGTCCGCCCACGCATTACCACCTTTAGTGCACGTTGACTTGCTCTTACCCAGGAGGCATTTGAGTGGTTGATTGGATGTGATATTCAGGGAGAAACCGCGCTATAAAAAGCAACCGCAAGCCCCGATGTGTTGTTTGTTGAAGCTCAGGTGCGTAACACAGTGGGAATTGCCTGTAATAACTTGGCTGAAAGGCAGGTGCCTCCATATTTTTTTCCCCCCACTGTTAAGCTTCGGGAGATCAACACTGAACGTCTCTCTAATTGCTGCTCTGAAAATAATTTGCAGAGTAGCTAAGTTATTCATGAATCTAAACCCTAAGTCATACACAGTTAGGCGTGATAAGTCAAATTAAATACCTAGCTACCGGCGGATTCAAGGGGGGATTGCACGAGCCTGTCTTAATTAAGCAGTCTTATCCTAATATCCATCCCATGTGGTTGAAACTCATCAGCAGAGGTCTCTAAACAAGATAGGTGTCGGTGGCTTCGATGCCCTTTGGACCAGAGCAACCAGCATGCAGCAGTAACTGGTCTGTGCTGGACAAACATGGAAGCAGAGGCTGTGGTGGGTGTGCAAACAACTGGACCAGTAGCTTGTGTTTGCCTCTGTAATGTGCTGTATTTAGAAAGACACGGTCATCTTGAAGCTGACCGTTTTAAAGAGTTGCCATGTTCAAATAGATTTGGGGGGAGAGAGAGAGGAGGGGGGTGTTGGTGGGAGAAAGAAAAGAGAGAAAGAGAGAGAGGATGGGAGAGGGAGGGAGAGCGAGGTTGGAGAGAACATGCCTGCTGGCCTGCTGTCTGGACACATTACGTTTTCATCGGCTGATATCGCACCGGCACCGCTGAATATACTGTAGATAAATAGCACTCCTTGTTCCCGACTGTCAACTTAGGTATTTGTCTCTGTTTCGCTTACATCATCGTATTTGTGGATCCAACAGCAGCAGATGGATGTTTAGCCAGTTTAGTTTCTACATGATGACAAAAATTGTGCTTACCCTTAAGCTGACATTGCACAATCCACATAAAGTGTATACTCTATACATAAATATAGTGTACTCTCTCACGTACCTTTGATGTGCCTGGATTTCATATGTAATCTCTCATAATATTTTCTATGTGGCTATTCTGAATTTTAGCTTTCTGCTCTCTAATATACAGTCAATCTAATGCTCTCTCTCTCTTCTGGTTATTATTCTGCCAGATTGAGTGACAAGCCTGCTGTCCATTCACCACCATGATAGCCACAGGTGGCCTGCTGCGCATGAACAGGCGCCAGGACTCGCTCCGCTCCAAAAACCGAGCGGAAAACAAGAGGAAGCGGAAAGCCAAGAAAAAGAAGAAGAACGACGTGGTGGTGGTGAAGGGGAAGCTCAATCTGTGTTCCCCAGCCGGCTTGGTGGCCGCTGTCGGAGTTGTAGTTCTCATGGTGGGGATTTCCATGGCTGTTCTGGGCTACTGGCCCAGCCAGAACCACCAGGAGTACCAGGAGCGCCGCAGAACCGGGGCACACCGAGCCAACCGGATGAGCTACTCCAAAACTCCATCCGTTTCCTCTAACTTGACCCGTAATAAACCTCCCTCCCACCAGGCAGATATAGTTAACCAGAGCCATGCTAACGGCAGTGTCCCTGACCCCTCCCCTTCCTGTGGCTTCCTCTGCGACTTCCTGGACAGGTACCTGTACTCAGACAATCTCAAAGTCTTTGGCCCGCTGGTGATGGGAATCGGCATCTTCCTCTTCATTTGTGCCAATGCAGTCCTTCATGAAAACCGAGACAAGAAAACCAAAATCATCAACCTGAGGGACATCTATTCCACGGTTATCGATCTACACAGCATACGGTCAAAGGAGTACTCGCCCCTCAACGGCTTGGTGAACTACACTCAGTCAAGGAGTGCTGAGGGCCCGTCTGGTCCGCACAGCGCAAGTAGTGGGATGCTCACTCGCAGTTCCTGGCCCTCCACTGGACTAGGTTTCCCTGGCGAGTTAGGTGGCGATGAGCGGTTCAGACGCCCATCGTTGGCCAGTAGGCCGCGTAGCTGGTCCAGAGATGTCCAGACCTTCACAGACACTGTCTACAGCATCTACAGAGATTACAGCAATAGCAGCGAGCAGACCCCACAGCCCAGGCAGTGGGAGACCACCTCCATCGTCACCTCCTCTGTCAACGCTTTCACACTACCCGTCATCAAACTGAATAACTGTGAGGTGGAGGAGTCTGAGAGAGTGGACGCAGAGGGACGCTCAGAGGAGGAAGGGCTTGTCAGTGAGGCTGCTGGCGAAAACAGCATTGAGGATGTACAGGCAGGCAGCAGCCACAGTGCTGAGCCGGACATCAAAGAGAAGGACGCCTCGATGACTGACTCCCTCCCGCCCCAGCAGAACCACGAGGCTTTGCCCACGGACACAGGTGACCAGCAGGGAGCGCCACAAGCCCAGCCCAATCCCCAGTGGACCCAGATGCAGCTGTTCCCTCCATCGCCTGTTGCCAGAGCGATGGGGTCACGACTGTCACTCAACTCCCTCACGGATCAGCCCAGGTCTGCGCGGCGATGCAGCCTGTCTGTATCTGTGTGTCGTCAAGGCGACAGAGCCAGGCGATTCAGCTGCCCTCGTCTCGAGCGCTCCAATAGTAAGGGCTACATCAAACTGGCTGACCTGGGGGGCGAGTCCTTCGAAGCCCCCGACACAGACACTTCTTTACTGGCCGCCGACCAGGAGGTGGCAACAGCAGCAGCAGCAGCAGAAGAAGAAGCTCAGGGAGAGGAAGACCTGGTGACACCCAGCACCTCTATAGATTCCTAGAATGATTTTGTGCTGATGAGCCTCTGAAACTCTTTGATGTCTGGTTTATCCTTGCTTCATACCTTCCTTCTCTGATTGCTGCTGATGAGACTGGCCATTATAGATCACAGAGGAAAGGAAACATGGACAGGAAGCAGCTAAGGACTATTGAAACATAGCCATGAACACTCAAGAGCAAGGCTCTTTATAAATACCACATCCACAGCTCAATATTCAGATGTAACTTTTTCTATTTTTTCAATGTAGCAAGAGCAATACTACAGACTTGTAAGGAGATTTAGTCATGATTTGTAAAAAAAAAAAAAAAAATGAATCTTAGAATAGGTCTGATTTGAGAACAAAGAGGAGTTTTAACTTTTCTTTTGTATAATGGTAGGGCAACTGCAGAAATTGTAGCTGTAGAATTGCCAAAAACAGTGGTGGCTACATGGTGTACTGTAGCATAAACCTATGCCGCAGCAAACTTGATAGTTTAGATTTGTTTCAATACATTGTTATGTGAATACCATGTGAATAGGTGAACTGAATTGAATCTCAGGTAGACGTTTGGTTTAGGATCGGGACCTCCAGGACGAGGTCTTCCCTATGTGCACACTTGTTTAAATTGAAATCCATGGTTGAATAAACTTGACTGTAACACCTCTGTTGACTCTAATAGGTGTCATTGTGTGATATTATATTATCAGCAGCAATGCAAAACGCCGTGTTCGCTCCAAATGGTTTTACTTGCATCATGAAAAATTAAAAAGATCACTGAATCAAGTTGGCGTATGAGTGATTAAGTGTGTGGCACATGTACCGTTTTTATGGGTATTGTTTTCCTGCACTAGGACACTCCACTTTTATTGATATTACAGCATCTGTGTTCACTGAACTGAGACCAGTAACCTGCCAAGTGACTTTTACAAGCATCTTTATTAATTGGTGTAGCTATGAAAAAGCTGAATTGGCATGTGCTTATTGCTTGCTCCCAATGTATAGGACACCACATTTTTCTATTTCTACATACAGTAATACAAACATTTTGGGCTTTCTACCTACACTACCTGCCCAGGAAACACGAGGTATGGTTACATTTCATGTTATTTAACGCCTTAGAAATGAACCCATGAGAGAAGACACCCTGACACTCAGTACAGTATGGAGATATAATCCTGTATCTGCATCTAAATCTAAATCTTGACGTGACAAAGTTTGGGAACAACCTGGCCTGGACTAACATGGCCATCTAGCGGTCATACGGCACACCCTATTTTCCTGTCAACGACCTCGAGGGGGCGGTGTGATTAAGCTCGTGAGCTCCTTTTTTGTTGTGGGCGTGCTGTTCTGTGGAACGGGGTCCGCTTTGAAGCAGGAGGGGCGGGGCTAATTCGGTGAGCGTGAAGCGGCCGCCCTGGAAAGGTTTCGCCAAAGCAGACGCTCACAGGTGTCAAGTCCTTTTCTGTCCGTGCTTCCGTGCTGGATTCCCCCTCTGCCGGGACTCCTGCTCCTCCGAGACAGTTCCGCTGGTTCCGCGTGCTGGTTTTGTTGTGGGGGTTTCCTGCCGGGACGTCTCTCCTCTCTGAAGTCAGGTAAAGTCGGGCTGTTGTGTTTGTTTCACCGCTCAACTGCTGTTTCAGGACCGCAACACGTTGATATCCCACCACAGTTGCGTTTATATACTAGTAGTGTCAATGAATGGATAAGTTAGGCAGTATCATCCGCACAGCGATTCACCTCGAGAAGCTGACACAAGTTTACCCAGTGAATCTTTTTTTTTGTTTGTTTGTTTCATTTTCTGTCTTGTCATTTTCTGTTTTGTGTTCACAACTGGGCTCTTCGACACACTGCGACCCGACGCTCCCCTTGGCGACATGGGACATGAACTGGTGAGTACCAGACACTTACTTTTCAAAAGGAGGAAGTAATGACAAATTACAGTACAGTACACACCCGATGGTCAAGCACACTAAAGACGTTTAAATGACAAGTAGAGAAAGGTCTAAGAGGAGGCCAACAAGGTGTCAGTTTAAGGGGGTTAATATTCTATTTCCTTTCCTGTTTTTTTTAAAAAACATTTTCAAAGCTGACATATTTCAAAAATCCTGCCTGTTTAACAAAAATAAGAAATATTATCTAGTAGTAGACAAAGGCCTACAGTGATCTCTGCAAATGTTTCTGTAGCTTTTGGTCTGAGGGTCTTTGAATGGGGCTGATTGTGTGATAGCGGCCTGTCAATATCAGCATTTTTCTTAAGCAACCCTCTCACTTCTGTTCTCCAAACTGCTGATCAAGCACAACTTGTTTTCCTTGACACACACACACACACATACACACCTGATCAAAAGTTTACTGGGCACAGGCAGACAGTACGGAAAGGGGAAGCTCTCGCAGCATGTGCTTCCTCTTGTCTCGGTTTATATTCGGACACAAAAAAGTCAAGGGATCAGTGAAGGAAAGGCTCTGTGCTTTATTATTCTCCCTCATGGCTCTCGGTTGTCCATTCGGAGTAAAGGAGCCGTCTAAGCACTTTGCTGCGTGACCACTGTTGTAATTCTGTAATGCACCAAGCTCCTTAGGGCTGTAATTAAAGTTTTCCATAGAATTCAGTGATTTAGAGGTTTTACTCTGTAGGATGGGTCACTGCTTCTTTTTTTTGTGTGTGTGCAACGTCACCGTCCTTACTGTTCAGTAGTTTTTAATGGGTTATCATGAAGTTGAATGTACAGTACTAGGAAGATAAGACCGGGTGAAGTCCGTTTAGACATCACGTTTATTGGCCCGTGCGCTCCTTAGTCTTCCTCTGTTGAGTGTTTATGAACGGTCAACGGCCTCCACTGTGTTTCATTTAGAAAACCTAATATGAAAACTGCACTTCTATTGTTCCATACACACAAACAAGGCCAGGGAGGACGAGGTAATACTGTTTCATCTCATCTCCTTGGTCCATGATTTGCAATTATCGATATCGAGAGCTCGGAAGAAAAGCTTGAATAGCAGTAATAAAAGACAGTGGATCCACAGGAAGGTCGATGTTTGAGATTGATTGCTGCCGAGCATCTAGGGAGGCTAAGTCTAACTGTTCTACCAAAGTGAAACAAAACAAGCACCACTCAATTTAAGAAGTTTGTTATTTCTATGGTCTAAGAGAGTCGCAAATACAACCAACTCTCTTCTGAAGCCCGAAACCACAGAACCAATGCTGCGTTCCACAGAAAACGAAACAGAAAGGTCCTTCAAGTTGTAATGCTAGGTAGGAAACTCGGTCAAGATTTCTCAACCCCGAGGGTGGCGGCTCAGACTCAGAAAATCTTCTATTCTCAGAAAAACGCTCTCCCGGTCACCTTCACCATCTGTCCCATCCATTCATCAATGAGCAGCTCCGGGCTTCGTCCCTGATGACGTTACAAGAGTCTCAGTTCGGTGGTTTCTGGCTCAAGGAAAGAGCTGTTCATGTTCACAAGTATTGATCAGACTGTCCCAGACCAGAGGAGTAACAAACACAACTTGAGCGCCGGACCTCGTGAAGGCTGACGACCTCCTTGTTGTTGTGGTGCAATGCTGCCGGTGCTGTAGAGCTTCTATCTATGACTGTCTATCTCAGGTATTTGAATCAATACTGCTGTCAATTCAGTTAACTGCTAATAGCATTGTACTGGAAGAAGCTGTTATTTTACCTGGCGCTGTTTGCACATGATGATTGGAATGAAGGACACGGTAGGGTCATGGGTGAGAGTCAGAGATAAGGGGTAAAGGTTAAATGAAATGGCCTGTAAATCTCTGCCATTATCATGATTTATTTTCTTGTATTTTAATCTCGTATCTTGTATGTCAAAATCCCATTACTTTTAGTTCCTGGAAAACGTCATATCATCAGTGGTTTAACTCCAACTAATAATACCATCACAGATTTTTGAGCAATTCCCCCTTGAACCGCCCTTCAACCCCTCCTCCTCATATAAAACCTGCGACTTTCAAAGGCCGCATCGTACAGCGTTGCATTTTTGTCTGTTCACCAAACTCAAAATTTGTTCATTTTGAGGACGGCGCAAGATTACACTTCTGAACAGTCTGTGTCCCACCCCAGCATCCTGTTTCATCCAGAAATACACCGAATTACAGAAGAAAGACACCATTGAAATGCCCTTTCCTTGTGACTTTAAACACAGACCGTCCCGGAACTGGAAGTCTACAGGTTTTATCACGGCAAAGCATCCTTGAGCGAGACGCTGAACCCCGACCTGCCCACTCATTGTCAGTTGCTCTGGCATTTAAGAGCGTCAACCCAGACGTCTTGCCCTCTGCTCCAGCTCTCTCTGCCAAGGGAGGGGTTGTTCTCAGTTAAGTTGGGTTGAACTCAACACGTGATTGCGGCGCCGCTTACGTTCACCAAAGCCCCGAAGTTGGAAGAGATAACGCGTATGACTCAATCTTGTTGAGCCGAGAGATAAGCTGGTTGGGAGAGTGTGTTATCTCCCAGCGTTGCCTGATCACTCGAGAGCGGTGTGGTGCTGCGTTTGCCTTATAAAGCTCCGGATTCTGGGGTGGCACCTCGACAGTCGCGGGGGTATTTATAGCGGAGAGTAGCGGCCAAGCTCTCGGCTCTCGTTATCAATACCCGCAAACAGACATAAACCACAGCAAATATCTCGGGACTGCGTTTTCAAAATGAGACAAACACCAGGGGAAACATGCTGGAGATTAAAATTGATCTACAAAGCTGAAATATTGATTCCAGTAAGCTCTGCAATGGTAAGGAAAGGGTGCTTTTAAATCCGGCTGCAGTTTTGTCCAGCCACTACACATGTGCTGCCCCTCCCTTGGTCTAAAAATGCCTCTGCAATCACTTGAAGGGCACAGTCATTAGCCTACTGCTTTCCAAAGGTTAGAAATACTGACAGCATTTATGATTCCTCAAGATAAGATGTGCCAGGGAGCGCTCCTCACCGTCACCTCAGCTCACAATACCCTTTTCATACATTTCACATCCAAATCAGCGAACCGTCTGTGCCGCTAATGGCTTTACTTGAAAGGGAGACGAAGTTGAAAAGCCTGACTTTCTCAGGAGGGGAGGCATTGTGAGGAGGGCGTGCTCACGGCGGGGGGTTGATTTGGGAACATTAGGCCGGTTTGAACTCTAATTTGGCATATCTGCCTGCTGAACTGTCGCCCTCTAGGAGTCAAGCCATTCACAGCTGAGTAGAGCCAGACAGCGGGGGACAGCAGCTTTGGCGGGGGTTGGAGACTCAAACCAGGGGGCCAATTTGCTTTCAGTTCACTCAGTTCAGAATATAAATTGCAGCTACGACTAACACGATGAGGGTAATCTTCACTACAATACATTGGGCATAAGAACCTTTTTGGATTGAAAAGATATCCACTTCCTGATTTGATTTGAATTAACGGTTGAATTCACTCCAACCCTGAAACACATAGCACAGGCTCTGATTGGGTGATTGCGGTGGCTCTGACAGGCCCCAGGGATGGCCAGGAATGCGGGCCTGGACCTGCTTTTTAATTGGATCACATGGGTGGTTTGCCACGTATTGTAAGGGACGTGCTGCAGTGTAATTACGTATTGATGAAGTGCCAGCTTCAACTTGTTCTGACCGCAGCTCTGGAAATTGGATTGCTGTAATGATGTTCGTAAGGGTACTGATTCTACAGACCGACATTTCTTGGAATATGGCTTTACAGTGCGTTGTACTTCGAGCTGCACTTGTTGTTTTCTGTGTGATGATATTGTTGGAGGTCGGTGATTTTCTTGAGGAGATTTGAGTATATACCCAAAGATTCACGAGGAATAGGAATGGCTGATGGACATTTAGGAGAATCTTGTTTTTCCCAGAGCATGGCCATTCAAAATTCCTTTCATACAAACACTACTGTTTTAAAATGAACATTTTAAAATGTATTTCATTATTTCCATGATATATTTGAAGCTGTACTAATGTAACTCAGTGAATGCCAAATTACTACATAGAGAGGGAAGAATCCTGTTGAGTGTGACTGAAATTTACTGCAGCTTCCTTCCCATGTTATATTTCAAATCAAGTAAAATAAAAGGAAGAACACCCAAATAAGGGTTAGAGGTTTTGATGTCACAGTGGAAATATCGAGCCCCTGCTGTCTGAGCAGCTAAAAACACAGATTTATCTTGTCTGATTACGTTAATACCCATTAGGGTTGTGAGACAAGACAATCAGGCTGTTTGGTCAGACTAAGTTCAAGGTTAGGCCTGATTAACAGTCAGAGCAGATGAGCACCGGAAATAAGTTCCCGTGCACAGCAGAAAAAAAAGTGAAGAGTCAAGCAGTCACATAGAGTAGAGTCCAGAGATCACATGTTGGCTGTCTGGTGTGGTATTAATCATTCTGCTGACCAAGGGCTGTTCCAGGGACAGTGAGGAGTCATAGATCGTCAAGTCACTGAACATGTGAGACAGTGAAAACTCAGAGCTGCTGAGATGACAGGTCTATCAAGAAGCCATGTCACAACGAGCAAAATATGCTGCACGGCAAAAACAATTGGTGTCATCGCTGGATTTTCTGATGTGTTGAAATTAAAGCATTTCAACTGCAAATTAGACAGGGAGTTTTTCAGTCTCGTAGACATTTCCTTAAAGTGGCAATCTGTGACATTGTTTTGTTTTTTTTAAATTTTGTCTCCATCTTTGGTGCTAAGCGCTCATCACTGTGGTGTTTCTGCACTGCATGTCCAGTCAATCAAACAGTGTGTCCAGTACTGTGATGTCTTTTTCTGTGGTTTTTCTGTTGATGGAGTTTGAGTTTCTGTACCTGGCGCTCTTTTCTGTGTCTGTTCAGCCACGGAGGCTATCGCTGCTCATGCTAACTCCCCAGTTCTTCTCCTGTTTACTCTTCTGTTACTGCCGAAAACATAAAACATCATCATATTGGCAATAGATATTAGGTCTGAGTGCAGAGCTGTCATTCACCATTGCTTCTGCACATCAGAATAGTTTTTCTAACTGGGTGAGGGGTGGTTTTCTCTGAACACGTGACAGCTTTAAGCCTTGGTGTCATTTTATATTGGCCTATGGAACAAATTATCAAGAGCAGATGTTTTATGACCCGTTATACGTAGCTTTATCTCAATGGTGATTGATTCAAAGTTCAGTGATCCATTGCTCATTACTAGTTTCGACGTGAAAGGAGACTTAGATACGTTTGCACAACTCTTCATGTACTTATCCAATCTTCTTCGTAACCTGTCTAGGAATTTCATGCGATTTTCCAAAATTTGGATTCACGCAGCAGCCTGAGCCGACTCGTCATACAACACTACTGAGCTTGTCAAGTGCTTCAACTCCCCTGAGTGTTTTTAAATGCTATTCTTGTGTGACACCACTACACAAAGCTATGTCGAAGTCGTGAACCACGCTAACCTACCCAGCTGACCCGAGGTCATGGTATCACGGTCATGGTATATGGTGTCTTAACGGGAAATTCCACCCTTGGATATTCTTACACTGTTATACATCACCAATCTGTGATGTCCAACGTGTTCCAGGAGTTATTTGGTGATGAAGCATTTTGTTGTACCTACTTTCCCTCAACCCGCCTGTTCTGTCTACTTCAGTTAGCGTTTTGGCAACCAACCGCCTTTTGGTAACCACCAGAGAGCAATGCCTGAACTTGTCACATTCTGCTGTAGGTTAGGAAAAGCGAGAGCCACGCCCCTATTGAGGCTACGATCGGTGGAGGAATTAGTATCTCTTGCTCTTATGATGGATTTCTCCCTGTATGATCGTTGTGCGGTTCGTGAACTCGTTGCCTGCAGCCGTCGGTTTAACGTGTAGGTGAAGAGAGCGATAGCAGAGCAAGATTTCTTCCATTGAAGAGAAAGTGAGTCACGCCTCTTCCTCATAATTAGATTAGATTAGATTCAAGAGTATAAGTACTGAGACAACGAAAGGCAGTTTGGCATCTAACCAGAAGTGCAAATAGCAGTAGAGTGCAGAGTATGTACATATGTATAGTGGTAATATGGTAGTGTCCGCTGTCTTGACAATCTCTGGAATCAGCCAGAGATCGCCCATAAAGTCGTCCGGATTGTTAAATCCAATATCCAGACGTTCAAGTCGGCTGTATGGTATGAGTGCAAGACAAAAAGGCAGATAACTACTAATTTGCAGAATCTGGAGAGACGCTGAGCCTCGCGTTGTACACGCACCGCCATCCTGGTCTTGAACTAATGCAACATGCCTTGTGGCTGCGTTGCATTATGGTATATTTAGGCTATTGTCGGTGTCTCTCTCCTCTTCTCCGATGGATTTCTCCCTGTATGATTGTTGATCGTCGGTCTAGAAATAAGCCTCTTTGATTCTGAGGGACTGACACCAAAACCTGATATTTACTGTTGAGGTTTTAGATGACTGAAAGGTTTTATGCTGTCACATTCATCTCGACATGGCATCACGTCTTCTACCTTTGTCCAGTTATCCGCAGGAATAAGAGAAATACACCATCAAGCAACAAAATGGACCCAGAAATGCATCACCAATAGCTGGTTTTAAAAACAGGACGGTATCTTACCCCTAGTTTCCACTTCAAACTTGTTTTTCGAATTGCAGGCTCATACTCACCGCCCACTGGCCAGACAGGCCTTGATGAGCAACGTCTGAGGAGAGTTTCATGACAACACTGTGCCAGACTCCACCTGCTGTAAACGTAGCTAACTATTGTTTGGCTGCACAGAGAACAGACATCCTAGTTAGTTAGTTCTGGACGCCACTGTCTTGTGCTTCTTCTCACAGAGCCGTGGTGTGGTACATGTCAATTTGTACTGCATACCCAAGCAAGATGTATCAGCAATGCTTTGGAAAATGGAAAAAAAAAAAAAACACTCACCGCCACCAGAACCGCTGTGGTCGTTAAATCAGCGAGGTTGCTTCTTGTCATGTTGTCACCGAAAGGAAAATGTGGCCTTGGACCTTAGTTCTCCTGGAGTATAACATTAGACATATAATGACACTGCAGTTACTTATTGCTGAGATTAATGTGACAAAAACGTTCCTTATCTGTTGTTTCTCATATTACTAGCATCTGGGGTCACAGGGATATTTTGTTACATCTATTGTCAGCGTACAGTGGCTCTGCACCTTGCTCTCTCTAGTATTGGTGGCTTGTAGTAAAGTAAAGTCGGTGTTTTATGAATTTAAACTTCTCCGTGTACTTGCTGTAAATCAGTCTGGATTGAAGGTTGTCAACTAGGCGCCTAAAAGGAAAATGTACGATGTTGTCTTACAGTCAGACTGTGACTAAAAGGCTCCTCCAGTTAGCTTCGGCTGCTGTTTGTTTCACGAGGTAGTAATGTTCAAGAGTAGAGAGTTGTACAGTATGTTATTACATTCAGCCTGTACTGTCAGCAAAACATCTACGGCATGTATATGTCACTATTTAGGGAATTGATGTGCAACTGTGTCAAGGAATTCTGTAATGCTGGCATGTGCATGAGTTTATTCTTGTATATGTGTGCATGCATTAGCAGTGTGGGTGTTGTGTGTGTGTTTACATCCCAGAACCCCCCCCCAGGGATCAATAAAGTATCTATCTATATATGCTAGAGCATGAAAGCAATTAGATGGAATAAAACTCAAAAGGATGACTGAGCTGTGCCAGAAAAGTAGGGTCAGATTCCCACTGGGAGGCGGGAGGCAAAATCCACAAATCCCTAGAGGGAACAACCCAGACACTAATTAAAAACATGCTCTGTATGTGTGTGTGTGTATTTGTGCGTGCAAGCCCACATGTATCTATGAGCGGAGCAATAAGAGCTTGCAATTGTATGTGTATGTGTGTTTTAATATGCTCATGTGCACGCTGCAGGGCTGTGTATGTGTGTGTGTTGGACAAGGGTTGGAATACTAGGCAGCCAAAGAAGGCGCAAACAGTCGGGAATGTAGTGAAACATTACAGGAAAGAGCAGTGTCCATAATAATAATAATAATAATAATAATAATAATAATAGGTCTAGGGAAGTTTGTGTGTTTATTGTTCAGATTTGTGGATGTTCATGTCCCTGTGAATGGGGATGTTTCATACCAACATAGTGCCCTTTTCCCAACTCAACAACAAACCGTGTGTGTGTGTGTTTGGTGGAGATGGGGGGGGTGCTAAAATAATGCCTTGGCTGTCCTGCTATCCCACAATTCTACTCTCAACTGCATAGTCGGCTTTGATAGGCTGGCGGAGAGGGGAACTGCAGCCGAAGTAGCGCCGCTGTCAGGAAACACAGAAGCCCACTACGAATGCAACTCGCATTTTTCCAGCTGAACGGAGGACGACTTACCCGGTAAAACAAAACAAAAAGAAAAAAAGCTCTATTTTGCAGGATTCATCTCCTTAAAAAAAAAAATCTCCCGCGGAGGCTGGCTTTATAAGAGGTGCGTGTATTCCCGGAGTATCACATTTGTTGCATTATTTTTGTCGGGGCACGTCGGGGTCGTCTGGCCACACCGCCCGCGGCCGAGGACAGATAATTGGTATCAAAAATACACTTCTGCTTTCTCCAGCCGGGCGGTAAAGTCGGCCGGACGTGGCTAAACGTGTCTGGCGTATTGGTCGTGACCTTTTATTCTGCTGCGGGTCTGCTCGGGACACATTTTGGTGCGTAACATCGTAAGGGGTTTGTTGGGTGTTTTTTTGTTTTTTTTTGCTGAATGTGCTCCTTGCAGTAGTCGTTATTTTCAGACTCAAACGGTGAAAATGAATCAGCTTTAAGGTATAGTGTGTGTGTGGTGTGATTTCGAGGTTTAGTGTCGTAAAATAGTGGAAAACAGCATGGTGACGATGGGTTTTTCTTCTCTCTCTCCGGCGGTTCATCGCGGCGTTTCAGATCAATGAATGCCGACGCTGACTCACTTGCACACGGTAACGTTTTCCGCCAATTAGCGGATTAAAACTGTTCCACCGTCCGACATTTGGACGGCATATTTGGGTGTTTTTGATCTGCAGTGCGGTAGGCGTGGTTAGGGACAGGATGTCATGGTCTGTATCCTCTTTTAGCATCCTCACATCCCTTCACCTACAGGAATGCCATGGCCGGTGCCTGACTTGACAGTTTCATTAAGATGCATAGTAAGCGCTTGTTGCAGCAGCTTTTGGAAAGGAGACGACACACCGGGAGGCTGGTGGTGATGGGTTTAGTTCTCTGAGGATGCATCCTTGGTCACAGCCCTGGATTTGTTTTTGGAGCTGATCTCCCTACCCTTATGGAAAATAACTGTAATCCCAGAGTATATTTGAGGCAAGATACTGTGCAGATATCACAGCAAATCTTAAAGTGCCTATGGGATTATTGTAGGAGTGTTGTAGAGATGAACTACTGTTTCACACCAACTGATTTTAAACCTATAAATGCTACTAAACAACCTATGGTATCTTCTCTATCTGCAGTACTTCTGCCAGGAACGAAGATAAACTCAGTTCCACTCTTCACACTGACTGTTTTTTGTCTTTGCAGGGCAGAATAGGTCCCCTATAGGAATATACTAGTGACTTTTCATTATGGTGTGGGGCTGGTATCGCCTGTAAAGACTTTCAAAAGCATCGTGCGCTGGTTCGTCAACAAACCACAAGGTTGAAATGCCATGTGACGATATGCTGTCCGGCAGACATTAGCGGGAGTCGAGTCACAGCTGATGTAGTGATTACCTATAGCTAATCTCATAATGTGGTTAATCCAATCTGCGCCCTATTAAATGGGTGTCTCGGCCTGTGTACACGCAGACATTAACACTTCATCTGACTGCCGTGTTGTAGTATTAATCTTTTACACCATCTTTTACAAAGCAGAGGGTTTTCCTATCTTTTTGTTGATTGGATTAACAGTTGACCAACTCAACTCGTTGTTTCCTCCTTTACCCACACTGGGGATATTTGTGCCAGGCTCTCGGGGAAGCCGAGCGACTGGGCACAACAAAGCCACACTGATCTTGTCGCATAAGGAAGTGCACGATCAAGACCAGTCCAATCGAGATGACAATAAGCTAGATGGGCCGTCTGGGCTGCAGCCCTGGCTTCGGTGCTTTAATGCTAAGAATGGAGACCCAGGAAGCTGGTTATGATTATGGCTTCCTCAGCAAAATGCTTGGTCTCATCTGCCCCCTAGCCAGTCTACCTTCCCCAAACCTCGCTTTGAAGCTGTTGGAGTCTCCAGTTCAGTGTGTTTCGCTCTAATCAGACCTATTTTCAAAATCGCTTTCATCACCAAGTGCCTTTTTCTACCATTTTCTCTGGCTTTTATCGAAAATGTTTCTATCGTTCAAGGTTATTCAGGGACACAGGAGTGTTTCTTCCATTGATTGGGCGCTGTGACTTTGACTCTTGCACTTCTTACTAGTGTTGTAACGATGCCAGAAATTTTACTTTGATACCAATACGAAGTTTAATGTCTAAAAATTAGCTTTGCAAGGTTAGTTGTGTTACCGCCCTTGATTCTTGTTGCTTTGTAGCAGCTTTTGCACAACTTTTGGGCGTCCATCTTTCCCATGTTTCGCTCCTGCCACCGTTTTTTTCAACCGATTTCGGTGAACTAGGATTCAGATCAAGATGTGATGGACTGTTTGATGCTGTCGCCACCCTTTCAGATGTACAGCTGTTGTATTTTGCTCTGGCTGATGCAATCCACTGCCAGCAGGACTGCGGCTCTGTCGATTCAAAACCTTAACTATTCCAATCCATGTGCCATCCACAGGTAAACGCCCTCTGGGGGAGGTAATGAAATTGATTTCTGGCTTGCAGAAGACATTAGGGGAAAGTATAAAGCCTTGTTAAAATTCAATATTGAATTCAATCGTTGGTTGCCTCTAATGGTGGCAGTCTACGCTAGCACTTAGTTGCTGTCAGCTAAATCCCAAACATGCCATTTAAGTGTAAAAATACAGTAAATGTACAGGAATTTCACGGCGTTGCAAACACAACAGGACCTCACATGCGGTGCAACGGGACAGCGCGAGAAAGACCCCCGGCAGTTGACTCTTGAATGTCACTGCATTTATACGTACAACGCTCAGTAATGATGTCAGACTTTGGAAGTCCGGACGGTTGAAGGCACTTAAGGGCGAAAGGTCTCTCTCTCTCTCGCTTTGGCAGAGGTGTCCCACTTTAGTGGCCAGGCCAGCCACACGGTATCCTGTTACAGTAGCTGTGTGTGTGTGTGTGACAGCTGTTAGCCCTGCAGCCGTGGGGAGGTGGGGGGGGTATACGGTAGGCCTGCTCAGGATGGGACTGGATGTGTCAGAAACCTCCGGGCCGGTCACCTCCAT